>PVIR01018704.1:0-33009 GCA_004026965.1 Petromus typicus | reverse complement strand
GGCAGTTGTAACCCAGCAGGATACAAAACCACTCTGCTCCGGCCCCACCCACCCTTCACTCTTTGTGCTCTACTTCCTCGCAGGGTGTGGTAAGAGCTGTTGTGCCCCACCCCCGCCAACCCCTCCGCTGTGATGTTTTCCATGGGAGCCAGCTGATTACAGACTGAAACCTCTGAAATCGTTAGGCAAGAGAAGCCTTTGCTCCTGTAAGTTGTCACGTCAGGTATTTGGTCCCGACAAGGAAAACTGACTAAAATACCAAAGGAGAGATTATGCATAAAGCATCTAATTGATCATGGTAATTGTTGGTGAATGTTATCTCTTTGAAAAATAGTGCTATTGGTCACACTGTTGAAAGGAAAACTGGCATCACAAGAAATAATATCTTGGGTAAATTTCTTTCCAGTGTTCCCTTGGTCATATAGAACAGCTGATGACCCGATCTATATGATGTTATTTTTTCCATAAGACACATGATCACAGGGTAAAAAATCAATATTTTAAGTTTTCTTTCCAAAATGGAGCAAACCAATGAATTCGGATGTGTTGATAGCTCATTCGTTTTCACCTTCAGCAGCAGATATACAAAGATATAATTCTTCAACCCTTACCTTCCTATGTACTATTTAAGAATTGCTTCCTAAGCAAATACAGCCTTAACATTTATTTCTTTAGCAACATGAGAAGGAAATATGTATTCTACATTAACACTTCCATTAAAACAAATGATTTTAGAACATCTAAATCATGAGTGTGATCTTCACATATGCTTATATTTACATATGCACATTTAACATATGTAAATATTTTATTCAAGTCTATAAAGTCCTTTTTCTTAAATATAGGGAAAATAAAATATTAACTAAAAGCTTATAAAACCAAGTTAAATAAAAGGCTGCCAGGCTGGGGATTTAGCTCAGTGGTTCCGGTGCCTGATTTACAAACGAAGGGGCAGGGATTTGATCCCTGTAACCACATACCACAATGCTGAGTATGGTGACTCACACTTACCAGAAATCAGCACCACATACCACAGTGCTCTGCGTGGTGGCTCACACCTGTAATCCCAGCACTTGGGAGGTAGAGGCAGAGGATTGCTGTGAGTTTCAGACTAGCCTGGGCTACTTACTGAGCTCAGGGCCAGCCTGAACTACAAAGTGAGACCCTATCTCAAAAAAAAAAAAAAATGCTGCCACACGTAACTATGATAATAACAGTACAACTGGCCATTACAATAGTAGATCTTTAAATAACTCTCAATGAATCTATAGTAAACTGAATTTACAGAGATTCTTCAAAAATCATTCTATTTTAGCTATCTGGTTATTCTTATTAAGTGATTTTCTTTATTTTCTAGGCAATGCATTAATACCATTATTCTCATGTTTGAAGAACAATATGAATGTTTTCAATTAACAGAAAATCTCTATCCAGTGATAAAATTTCCACAATAATCCTTGCCTTAAACTAATCAACATAGTGCTACTTTGTACCAGTGCAAGAAAACTAAGTCAATAAATGCAAGTGACATTAGATTGCACCTACTGATAATTCAAGAGACCAGTCACATTCATCCCTTTAGTCATTGTTGACAAAAAAATTGGAAACTTTTGAAGACCAGGTATTCAGACTTACCCCTTTGTTTTGTCAACCCTGACATTTAATCACAGAAATCTAAGCTGTAATTTTCAGCAGAGTTGTAAAGCAGCATTTTAGAAAACCCTCTAAGATTAGAATATAGGAAGATAGCTTATATCCCAATGGATTTGGAGGACACAGTCACAATCCACAATGACATTTCAAGCCTTGCCTCATGCTAAGTGCTTGATAAATGTTCTTGTATTTATCAGAAGAAAAAATGTGAAATATCATTTTGGTATTCTGCAGAATTTTGACCTTTGGAACAATACTGATCGCCACACCCTAGGGTTACAAAATCTGTAAAACATCCCAGTAGTAGTTACAGGTAGCAGTAACTCTATGGTCACCCTTTCCTTTTGGCATAATTCACATCCTCTTTTCTTTTCTTGAAAAATGCTGGTAGTTTTGGGGAAAAGTACCTTCGTTTAAGGCTTGAATTATCTAAATAATGAACAAATCTCCACATCTAATTGAACTCAGCCTGAGCATAGGCTCAGACTCAAAGGAAACTTGGTAAAGCATCTGCAGTAGAGCTAGGGAAGGCCAGATGTTCTGGAAGCACAACTGTGGTCATTATACACACGCCGGCTCCTCCTCTTTCCACCCTGGGCCAAGACCCTTTCAGCAGATGAGGCCTGCCTAACATATGAGCCTGGCTCTGTAACCGCTCGCTATCCTGGCACCCATGTGCACACTCGGCAGCCATCCAGAAGGTCCCCTGATTGGAGCGGGGAGATAGCAGGCCAGGACACACGGGGTGGTACATTCATTATGAGATGACACTATTTTCTGCTTTACCTAAGGGGGGGCACAAATGAGCCATTTGCTACTTTCGGTTAAATCAAACCCACATTTCTCATGAGACAGAACGGATACAACTTAGACAAAAAGTTCCATCAGTCCTACTGTATGAGGTGATGTGCTCTGAAGGGTTGGGGGTGCCACATTATTGACTGTGTTCCTGAGATGCGGTTGTGTGGTGATGGCAGTGGTGTGTGTGTGTGTGTGTGTGTGTGTGTGTGTGTGTGTGTGTCTGTGTGTGTGTGTGTCTGTGTGTGTCTGTATCTGTGTGTGTGTTAAGAAAGAGTACATGAAAGAAGCCTTAACAGAAAAGAACTGTTCTACCTAACTCTGACTTCTGATACAAATATTACAAATTCATCAAGATAAAGCAGGGCCTTAAAAGTATGCCCAGAAATAAAGACCTAAATCTTAAGACTTTGAACGCATGAGTCTGATTTTTATTTTTTTCAGACCTCTTTTCCCTTAATTAAAGGAATGATTTTCTTTGGGGAATTATGTAATCTTGCAACATGCAGTATTATCATGATGAGAAGATTTGATTAGGATATAATAGTAAGAATATGAAACAATAGAAAACAGCATGATTGAATGTGCCTGACATATACGCAGTAACACTTGTTAAAGAAAAACATGTAGAAAATAAGATAGGGAGATTCCAATGACACACTCTGATTTTCCTGAAAATCTGTCTGGGTTGATAACAATTTCACACACTAAAATTATTTTATCTATACTGACATAGATACAATGCATTGCCAATGTCTGATCTAAATCATTCTTTCTAGGGATTGATATTTATCCATCTACACAGCTTTATTTCAATAGATAGGTTTTTGGCCTTTTCTCCTACAGGAATACAAAGAGGCTTCTCAGCCCATAATGTAAGAATATATTATTATTTGCCATATGAATGCAATAAAAATCATCTATATTTGTGCTGAAGTATCCCTGTTCTAACACACGGCCATGTTTCAGCAAATGACAAGGAAAAACAGAAGTAAATGTAGTTGGAGGGGTGGCCAGTTACACTGTGATCTAAAAACACAAGTGATTTATTAGTTGCTATTAGCTAAGCAAGTCCTCCTTATTTGACCTGTGTATTTATTAGTTATATGTATTAGGCAAGCATGAATTGGTCTACTGTGTAAACTGTTCTTGCTTTAACCTCTGCTTCTCTTTGTATGAGAACACAATAAGATAATTTGAATTGTGATTACTTTTTTTAAAAAGAAATCCTGTAACTGGAATTAAATTTCACAGTGCATTTCAACCTTGAAATGAACATAAATCTGAAACTAATACAAAAAGAGCAAAAATTTCCATATTCAGGTTAATGTTCAGCAAAAGAATAACTTTTGTTTATCTCTGAAAACACCTTTCTTTACCTAAACAAATGACTAGAATAAGATTTTAAAAACCTGTTTGGATTTTTTAGCTACACACTCATCCTCCAATTTCCCTTTGCACTATGACTTTTATGCAAATGTGTACCACTCAATCTCCTGACCTCTTTTACCATCACAAGGGGACAATGACAGTTCAGTAAATGAAATAGTACATATCTGGCATATTTGATTTTAAATTGCAAAGTTGGACTCAGGTCTAGTGAAAAGAAATAGTTATGCCTCACTGTTCACTCCAAAGTAATCGAGTTATTATTTCTGACTAGCAAAAACAGAAAGGAAGATAAGCAAAGCTAATTATTTCCTTTTTTGTTTTCTTTGCACATACTTCTCCCAGTGTACCTCTTGGCATGCCCTTTCATGACCTTGCCCCATTATTTTAGTTCTTAACTCAGATTCTTTTATCTATAACATAGATAAGAGAAAAACCCCAAAACATCTTTGGGGATGTTGCAGTAAAAGTTATCTACAGCCAAATCCCATGTGTCGTCCGTTGCTCACTAGGGAGACCAGAGATTTACTCACTGCTCTCAGCCAATTCAAAACCCAAATATGAAAACAGCATTATGGGCTTCAGATGGAGTCCTCTGCCTCACTACTAGCTGTTGCACGCAGAAGAAAAGCTCATATAATTGCTTTTGGCTTTGAACTAGCAGAGCTGTGAATATTTCACTTAAAAATTCACGCAACACTAAGAGAGCAACTGAGATGTGGGTGAAGCCAGAGCACATGCGTGTTCTGCACAGGGTGGTGGCTGCACCAGTCAGTTGGCCAAGGTATCCTAGCAAACCTGAGCCAGGAATAAACTCTTCTGTACATCGGAAATAGTGCCAAAGTCTTACTCGTTCTCCCTCGGTTTGAGCAATGCTAAGTGGTTTTCATTATAGCTTTTCCCTAGACTCTCTAGAAAAAGTTTGGATCATTTAAAAGGAAGACCCAAGTGCAGTTCATTTTTTTTTTTTTTTTACATTGAAGATTGGAAGTAATGGGGTTTCTTTAACACATTCATCAATTGATTTCTTAGTCTATTACTGGTCACAGAAATATTGATTAAGGACCCATTATGAACATCATTGGGCTAAAATATGTAAAGAATGCAAAATTGTGAACTAGGAAAATAGAATTAAATCTAATAAATTTGTTAGCTTAAAACTACTCTTATGTGTACATGTATAAAGATAGCTAGATACATAAATACATAGACAGACAGATTTACCTTGTAAGACTAATGTAACAATCTAGGAATTTAGTGTTTATTTAAGCTCACTTCACTTTAAGTATACATCAGTACATGAAAAGTGAAGATTATAGGTAATCTGAAGTTTTATTTTTGTTTTATTTTTCTAGACCAATTTGAATTCAACATCAAAACTCCTAAAGGAGCTGAAAATTCAATAGTGTTTAGCACTTCAGAGAATTTCACTTGAAAAAGTAAGATTTTTCTAAACAATAACAAAATTGCTCTTCCAAAATTCTAAGGAAAATAACACTGCCCCCAATGAGCACAGCTTTGTTTGTTTTTGCAGTCATTGTTAGCAACAGACATAAAGGTATTCTTTTTTTGATTCCATATGGAAAGATCATCAACACGTTCTGCCTCCGGGTACTTTGCCAAAATATCGTAACCCGCAGCCATCTACCTTAAACATAAAAGGAAAGGTGTTGTTCTGGTCAAATAAAGAAATAATTTTTACTAGCATATGTCTAATGTTAAAGCTGCTTAAATCCTGCCAAATACATTAAAACAACATCTGTAAAACAGATTTTCATTAAATTGATCAGTTTAAAGTTAAGCAGCTAGGCAGATGATGCTTTTAAGCTAACCCCTAACCTTTAACTTTTAACCTCCTTAAACTAGAATAAAGACACACACTTCTTTTGGGTAAAACTGCCTCAGTTTGACAACACAAAGATAAAGTGGTTTATTCAAATCAAAATGACACATCACCATATTTAGAGTGTTATGAATCAATATATTGTCGATAATGAGAAAAGCTGTTTTCTCTAAACTCTGTATTTGTCTGACGAGGGCTACTTGTAATTTCTTTCTAAAATCTAAGTAACTCACCATGAAAAAAGATAGAAATTAAACTTTTAATAAAAATAAATTTTATATAGAAAATGATTCTCTAATCATTAGCTTAGAAAATAGGTTAACTCTAATTTTAATATTTCAGATATAATAAAGCATATATTTTCTCCTAAGTTTTTAGAGTCTCATTTAAATGCAGTAAACATTGCTTGTGCAGTCATTTTGTTTTGTCACCACAAGCCGATCAAGTTGGCTACTATCCTCATTACTGTGTCTGAAAATCCTCTACAAACCCAAAGTTTCTGAAATCACTTTGGAAACAGCATCTTTAACACACCATTACTCTGAAGTATTTTTCTAGTTGTTACTGATAGTAATGAAGGCTCTTTGATGGGCAATGACAAAGAATATAGCTGAATCATCTAATACCAGTTTTTAATAACACAAATATTTTTCTCTGATCTTCTTTTAATTCAATCTAAGCTTGTGCAAAATAGTTTTTTGCTTGTTTGCTGATCGTATCCTACACAAAGCAAGGACCCTTAGGTATTTAACAGGTAATTTATGCAACTAAAACTAAGTAAATTTTTATGATTCCTAAGATCTTTAAGGTAAGATTCATCATTTGGCTCTGGAATCTAAAGGATTCTGGCTTTAAAGCCCTCCTTGGAATCAAATTTTTATCTCATCTATTTGCTCTAAATTCAAAGGCAGTGTCCAAATGTATGGCCAAAGGAACTTCCAGAGTAACTCTGGCACCTGGCATGTTGTCCTGCTGAGAGTAAAGTGGTCAGTCCACACTTAGGGATTGAATATGTCAACCTAACACAGAGAACATATGCACATATACACACACTGCCATACACTGTTAAATAACCTTCAAACGATTTGATTAAATAACCTTTCCTCAGAAATAAAAAACAATACTCTTCCTTTCTTGAGGTTTCCATGTGAGAGTAATAAAATAGAAAATTTTCTGCATTTATATTGTCTACTCACAACATGTAAATTTAAAGTGTTAGAGGAATTGTGTGAATATAAACACCACTTATGAATATTCTATATAGCTTTAAGGGTCTAAATCTATTATTTATACAAACTTAATGTTTGTTTGGTTTTTTCCCTCCTAGGTATTCTAAAAGTTTTGATTGTGAGGTATCAACAGAAGAAAAACAGCACACAATTGAATGGTTGTCAACAGTTGCTGTAAAAGCTATGAATTATAATACAATTAATCCTTCATATTATATTATCAATAACGTTGACTTAGAAGTGCTCCCATCTTACATCTGAGGCTGCACTCCCCACACACTGTGTAACCCAAATCTAATGCTTTCATTATTGATCTGCAAAGTGTCGATATCATAGGAACTACACTACAAATTCCCACACTGAATCTTAGAATTTATGCAGAGTATGTCCTCTAAAATATGAATTTCAAGAAATAAACTAAATGTATACAACTAGATCACCCCAAATAAATCATTCTTACATGTAATCCAGGTAGACATCATCTACTCTTTTTGTTGTGTTTCTTATTTTAATTAGAATTAGAAAAGCTATTGACATTCTAATCGTTGCTTGACTTCTGATAGTATAGTTATCAATGATTTCTAGTATAAATCAATAGACAACACTTGCAAAATGGATTTTGTAATCATATTTAGAGCTTGTTACAATGACTAATGGTTTGCAATATTTTCTGTATTCTAATATCCCCTAGATAAAAATGAGATTTTAATAAATTACCAAGATATTTATCATAGAAATAAATGTGTTACATTTGTACATGAACCATGACAATCAAAACAATCCACTGTAGAAACAAATTGTAGAAAATAAATTAATCAGTAATTGGAGTTTTAAAAATGTCATGGTAACTTGTGCAATACGTGGCACTCATCACTTGCACATATGTATTGCACCTGCAAAGTTTCTACCAGTAAAAGTAAAAGCATATTTGCCATTTTATGAGCATATTTATCTGCACCATGCCCCTTTGAGAAGCATTACTACATAGGGAAACTAACGATCGTGCAAAATGACAGTGGAGTTTACTTTTGAAGACTTTCAACTGCTGCTAACAGAGAGTGGGTTTACTCAATGTCCCTGAGCACACGCACATGAAAAAACAGATTTGTTTCATTCTCATTGTCACCAGACTAAAGATTATGCATTATTGATGTGGGATCCTGTTTTTGTCCTCTGCTCCCTAAAACCATCAACAACTAGACAGAGTGATGGCATGTTTTTGTTTTTCTAAAAAAATAATAAGAGTGATTTTTAAATTGTCATGTTACTTATGACGATATGCCAGAAAAGTTCTTTTATTTCAGGGAAGCCAGTAAAGTGATCACTGTCATGGAAAGGTGTAGCTGGGACACACATCATATCTTTAAAATAAATTCTCCACTCCATACATTTCCATATCCTTTCAGTAATGTTAATCAGAACTTTGTACTTTGACCCTTTTCTCCCTTCTCTCTTTCTGTTTTTTTTTTTTTTTTAAACTTGCAGGTTTGTGCTCCAAGCTCTGAAACAGTTAATTCCCTTGTCTACTTGTGCCGAAGGAAATGGATATCACTGCTTACCTTGTACAGCTTCAGGGCGGCCTCGTGCCTGTGATTGGTCGTATGCAAGCGTAACTTATCCACACTGTTGGTGTAGTAGTCACAGGCGTTACACTTGAGGTGCACAGGGTTGCCAATAGCAATGCACTTCAACCTCCACTCGTTGCTTTTGCCCCCTTCTTTAATGTGGGCCACCAATTGATACTTCTGCATATGCTTATCAGTCTTGCAGTGGAGCTGGAAGTTGGCTTTGAGCTGAGTATTGTAGTTACAGAGCTTGCACTGGTAGATATCTCCAATTACAGCCCTCCACTCCTCTTCGGGGAGCGAGCGCTCGCTGCTCACATGCACACTGAGGGCCTCCAGGCTGTCAGAGGTGAATTTGTTGCAAACAGCACACTGGAATAGCTTCAGTGCTGGGTCACTGATATAAGGTGACAGCTCTCCTGCAGTAAGGAGGGACAGGTCATCACCCATTAGCTGACCACTGGCAAGCCGGATTTCAGGAGGCAGCTCATTATTTACTACAGGAAAAAAAATTAAAAGGAAAAATAGAGACTAGAAAACACAGCACACACAGAGGAACTTGTAAAATAAAGTCTTGACAAGGAATGTGCTTTCTCTAGAGCTTAAACTATAAAAAGCTGTAATAGGATTGAATCAGGATCAATTACAATCATCCCTTTCAACTTCTAAATTCCCTCATCAGATAGCTTTAATTACTCCTACTGGGCATGATGTCATTCTGAAATTTGTATTTTTGAGGACAAGAAAGTTGATCAATACCATAACAGAACAGTCATGTGTTTGCAATTTAAGAGCCTAGATAAACTTACATACACACTAATTGTTATTTCCCAATTTGTCTTTAAGCCTGATGAGATTTGGCTAATACTGTACACATGGCTGTAATCTCTCACCAAATACCTGGGATAACGGTAGTGGCATTACTGTTAGTTTAAGTACCTCCAATCAGAGCCACGAAAATGAGTTTGTAAAAATATTTAATTAAGAAATCATCATAAGTTCCTCTTGAAACTCAAATTGGATATTTTAAGGAATAATCAAATCAGGATCGAAAGAACAAACCCAGCAAAGCTGAGGAGGCCAAGGGTGGCAAGCCACTGGAGCAAATTAGCATCTGCTCATCAAGCCAAGGGCACAAAGTTTGCTAACTTGTCTTCTGTTGCCACTGATGCCTTAACTCTTTCTTCTCTACAGTCAATTTAGCTGCAAAGTGGCAGCACAAAAGATTTGCTTCGGCAGCTCAAAGAGGAAAAGTCCTTTCTAGCAAACTGTGCCCAGCTCGCTGGCACTCACCACTTGCCCTGGGTGCCCAACACTAAGTCAAGATGCGAGAATACTGACCGAGGCCAGGTGCCAGAGCCGCAGCTGTCGCCGGGTCGAGCTGGAATGGGTTGATCATGAGCTGCGGGTCGGCGGGGTTTTCCAGCTTCATCCCAGTCAGACCTATGTTCTGGGCCAGGTAGTATTGATACAGCTCAGCCTCCGCCGGGGCAAGGCCCAGATGCAGGTTGTGCTGGATCTGCTTCATGTTCTGCTGCAAAAGCATCATGTTATGCATGTGCTTTTCGCTGGTCATGTGAATCCGGAGGTTCCTTGCCACATTGGTCTCGTAATCACACACCTCGCAGCGCCAGGTGGGCTTCTGTTTGGGTTTGGACGGGGAGGGAGTCCCGCAGCCACTGAGGCTCGTGTTGGGTGCCGGGGCGGAGTGGCCGAACACTTGCTCCCCGTTGCCGTTTTGGAGATTCTGAACGTTGTTCAGGTGCTTGTCTGACTGCATGTGAATACTGAGGTTTCCTTTGGTAGTGGTCGAATAGTTACAGACCTCACAGCGGAAGGGTTTATAGCCACACGTGTAACTCTCTCCGCGGGCGAGCCGGGGATGAGGCTGCCCAGTCTTACAGTAAGCGCACGAGCCCCCGGGCTCGGGGTGCTTCTCCTTCATGTGCGCCTCCAAGGTCTGCTGATATTTGTAGTGCCAGTTACATTTGGGACATTTGAGGGTTTTGCATGAGTTCCTTGAGTGCATCATAGTCATGTGACCACCGAGAGACCTCGAGGACCCCAGAACCGTATCGCATTTGGGACACTCGATGCCACTGCCTGGAGAGCCATCTCCTCCAGGCCCTGGGGTCCCAGGCGTGCTCGGGATAAAGCCGTGCTGGTGAGGAGTTGCGGAACTGTCTTCCTCTCCCCGGGCTGCTTCACCCGCATGAGCGGCCGAGGCACCGTCCTTACCGGCGCTCACATCTGCAGAGTCCTTGCCACTGAGGCTGTGGTTATTAGCAACAACACTGCCGCCCGGCCTAACAGCAACAGCCTGTCTTTTCTTTTCTGTGTCATCAGGAACAGTCGCCGAGGAGGACGAGGTACCCTTTTCAATAAATTTTAGCACACTGGATGATAAAGGAGAAATGCTTTGGTTTAAGAGAGGGAAATCTTTGTTACCAATACTATCGGTGAGTTCACTTAATACTTCCTCGTCGTCCAGTTCGTTGGAGTATCCATCTTCTTCGTCCTCATCTCCGGGTTCGGGGGGCTCACTTTTGACGGGACAGTCCCCGTCCGTGTGTAAGACATTGCTGTCTTCTCGTCTTTCACAGTTGTTCTCTTGGTCTTTGCTCTCGGACATCTTGCTAGACTCAGACGATGAGTGGCTGAGGGAGACAGAGGTAAGTGGGGTGCTCACTACTAAACTAGACAGCCCCCCCAGGTTCACTTCAGCCTTTGGCATTTGGGGGATCCCCAGCGGCTGCTCTGCTGAGCACGAGGGGCTTGAGCTTCCTTTCAAGAAGGCAAAGCCAGCCGGCAAAGAATCACCATTTTCAACATGAAAAGCGCTCCATAAACCGCGGAAGGTTGGGTCAGGTCCTATGAGGTTTGAAGTAGAAAAATGGGGATAAACAGAAGTGGATTTTTTTGGTTCCAGAAAGCTTATAAGAGGTTCTTTGTCTTTGCCAATCCCCTGTATTATGGCGGAGACGCATTTATTACTGAGGAGCGTCTGCTCCTCTTCGTTGAGAGTCATCCGATGATCATGCACAGCATGGGTTACAAACGACCTGACATAACCAAAAGACAACTTGCACAAGAAACACATTAAAACAGGTTTCCTTTTCCCGTCGCTAACACAACCATCGAATTTGGACAAGTCCACATTGTTGGGGACATCTTTGGACACACAGGAGTTTTTGGCTGAGCCATCACTGGTTAGATAGTCTTTGTCTCGCTTGTGTCGGAGATCATAGACACGGAAACTGTGCAACACAGGACCGACTCCTGCTAATGCTGAGGTATTTGGGAAAGCCTGGTCGGCTGTAAATGGTTTCCCGAGGGATGAAGCGATATGAAAAGTGTTGATGATCTGTGGGTAGAACGACAGAGGAGCCGAAGCAGGCTGATCACCCTTCTCGCCAGCAGACGCCAGAGAGTCCAGAAACATCGCCGGAGAAAAGAGTTGGCTGTTTGCCCCAGTCTGTGCGTTCTGCCCATTTTCTTTGGAGTCCTCAATTATATAAGCTGAGCCATCAGGCTGGTAAACTATCTCCCCTGTTAAATTCTCCACGTCACTGTCCTCCAGCTCGCTGATTTCACTCTCGTTGTCGTCCTTCAGGACGGGAAGGCGGGCGTTCGGGCAGTGGTGTTCCATGTACTTCTGTAAACTAGGAAAGGAAGTGGCACATTCGTTGCAGGGTATCTCCTTGGCCGAGGCAAGCTGAGTGGCAGCTGCATTCTCCACGCTGAAACCCAGCGAGGCTTCACTTTGGCGCTCATCCGTTTTCAGGTTGTCATCCGCGGAGCTGTTTTCCCTGTCAGGCTCCATCCCCGCAACTTTCTCTGGCACCTCATTATCAAGTTGTGTCGTTCCACACAGCTTTGATGTGCTCTGCCCATTTTCCTGCCTTGAGATAGGAGGGGAGTCACAGGTTTCCATGGCAATTGCTACATGGGGATCTCATTTCATCCAGCCTGTCAGGGACCTAGATAAAAAATAAGGTGAGAGAAGCCATTTTTATTAAATAATGACACCGCTCACTAATAGCCCATCACTAATTTACAGCTGCTGTAAACTTGCCTATCTAAAAAGGTGAGGGGAGAAAAACTTAAAGCCATCATACCTATCTATCATAGACAGACTTTGTATAAATGCAGTAAACTAATGTAGACAGCTATCGCGGGCATGCCCAGACAGCCAAGGTGTTTTTGAAATCACTGTGAGCATTCACACTAAATCTGAAATTTATATCATTAATTCTGATCTTTTTTATTGCTGTCTTCCCCAAAAAAATACTTCGATACACAAATGCTTTTAAATCCCCTCTAGCCCAGCAGAAATGGAAATGAACAGAAGAACAACACAAATAACTTGTAATTTCAAAATTGACTTTTTCTCTACCAGGTAGTGACTAGACGGGGGATGAATATGGGAGGAAAACCAACAACTAAAGGCCCCCTAGAATTAGAGATACTACACTTACAGAGAGCACAGAGTAAACTCTTCTCTGATTTTCAGTGAATCAGCTTACTACAGATCTCCCCTGTACCAAAGCTCTCAGCAGGGATCCACTGGCCCTGATTAAGCACCAATCATAATTCTTCCCCTCACTGTCGTCACCTTAATGGGCAATAGGACAGAAATTAATATTTACTGCAACCAGTCCCATCATCCTAGGGGATAATCACATTCACTCTGGGTGGGTTTGTTGTTGTTTTTTACCCTGCAATAGGTAATGAACACCATTTCAAATACCATTCTGATGTTATCAGTCCTGGTGAGTCGCCCATCTCTCAATCATAGCCTCAGTCAACATCTTCCCTGGCCCAACAAATCATACTCATGCTCACCCAGTGAAAATCTTTAACCTTTTTTAAAAAGTTTTGTGGTGGTTGTTGTGTTTTTTGTTTTGTGTTCACAAGCAGGTGTCTTGGACTACTATAAACTGCCATTGTGGAAGACAAGATGTTCTCAATAAAAGCCATATCAGTTTCTGGCAATAGGGAAAAGTTGGGCATATGTTAGGAAAGCAGGGTCTCCCCTCTGTGTGTATGTGTGTGCACACACTAGCAAACTTCAGCTACTGCAATAGCAGCTTGATTACTGCTTAAGCTTCTCTGATTCCCTGCAGATCTCTCAGTTTGCAGAATGATGGCACTGTACACAACAGCTGAGCACTCTGAATCTTAGTGTTTATCTTCAGCCTGTGACATAGCCACTGTCTCGAGTTTTATGAAATAGGCAAGCAACATTCTTCCACATCTTAAAAGCAAAATAACTCATAAATTCCAGGACAAGAATGACTTAATTTGAAAAATAAAACAATCAACATGTTCACATAGCCTGAAAATTCCTGAAACAAGAAAGGTGGTTACTGCTATATTACATTGCATATCGTATTGTTTATGATAGAGGTGCACTATCTCAGACTGGATACACCTTCTGCCCCTCTACCCTGGCATAGCTTTCACAGTGTCAAAGAACTAGGAAGAAAACCAACAGAATATTGGGCTCTCAACATTACTAAGCATTTTATAAATTCTTTCCAAAGAATTCTAAAGAAGGAAAACCTCACTGAAGGTCACTGGCATACTAAGTATAAAAGAACCACTTATTAATGTGCTCTAACAGTAATCAAATTTAATCTAGTCAGCTAAATCAGAGAGGAAGTGATCAGTTCAGAATACATCAAAAGATTTGCATAAATTGAAAATGAAATCAAAATTCGTTTTGGTAACTGAGATGGTTAAAAGGACATTCTAATTGCTCACGAATCAAACATCACAAAGCTTGGTGTGTAATTTTAATCATCGATGAGCTCCAGGTTAATTATCCTCTTGGCATGCATGCAACTTCTAAACCTCTCTGAAATAATCTGATAACCGTAAGCATGAAAATCTAATAATTTTCTAATTAGCCTACAAACATGAATGTTTACCTTCGCATTTACCAATTCAGCACAATGTACGCATACTGAAGGCAGCCAAAGAGCCTAAAATATCATCTGCAGCTGGGCTGCAAGAAATGAGGAAGGCAGGAAGAGCCTAGTGCCTTGGAATGAAAGCAAGCTTGTAAATTAATGATTCTGAATGAAAATATAAAGTTCTAGAACCCAGGGTATTTTAGTACTAATTATAAGGTGGTCCACCAGGCTTGATGCATATATCTGATATGTGGGAAAAGATCCACCTACACTGTAAGCGGGGAGAGTACCTCCCATTTTCTGTTTTTGTAAAAGACTTTCAAAGCTATCTTTGTTATTATTTTAGTTGCACTTTGTCTTCACTTCGCTGCAGTTCTCAGATCACAGAAACACTTGCCACAATTGCTATCCACATTCTGAATGCACTTCAAATGACTTGAATGTAAAGTGTAGTTAAGAATTTTGGTCAGATGATTAATAGACTCTGCAAAGTATCTCAACAGAAAAAGGAGACTGTCTTTTTTATTTTGCTTTAAAAGAGCCAGAAGTAACTCAAAAAAGTAACACTACAGCTATGTGAAAATAATCATAGAAGCTAGGTTTAAGAATCCATTCCAGGTCACAGGATTATGGTAGGCCATGCTATGCTGTAATATTCCTGTATAATTTTATGCAAAGTCACCTATCAATCTCTTCTCAAGAAGCTATTCATTATTCAAGAACAAAGTCAAATACATAAGACTTCTATATAGTGAAACACATTAATACCAACAATAACAAAATTATGCAAATTGTTACAGCAAGTGATTGTTTCAGGAGCTACTAACCAGAACCATAGCAGTGATTATCAGTATATTCTGATAGGATCACTTTGTACAGTTAAGGTTGTTTATTTCAGTTTGTACAGTGACATCGAATATGATGCTAAGTAATTTCATTATCATCAATGTCAGCTGAAGTTTTCCTTTTACCACCATGATCCATTTAAGAAATTTATGCTAAAGTTTTACAAGTCCCAGTATAAAGACCACAAAGACAACCATTTTCACTTAAACCATAGAACTCATTCCAAAATGACTATGTAACAACTCACTATAAAACTTACTTCATTTAAGCTGTTTTCTATTTAATCTTCACCAATTTCTAGCCTCCCTGCCAAACATGCTATTTTTAAAAATCACCGAAGTCTTTAAGAAATTCATAAAGAAATTAAAAAAAATTAATAGAAGTTTAATGCTAAGTCCAGAATGATACATACCTGCTTATCTGCTTATAATATGTGTACACATTTTTTGGTATTCTCAGGAATTCACAAGATCAGTGACTTTGATCATGTCAAATCCCTTTCATAGACGTAATAGACAATATGCAGAAAAGAACTCTTCTCCCTCTGCTTTGCTTCGCTCCGCAGTCACTGCTGCCCGACTCTGTTCTGCTAAATGACCAAACCCACCTACAAGGAGCCAGGCTAATGAAAGGGGTGCTTTCTGAACAATGGAGGAATTCCTTTGCATTCAGCAGGCACAGTTCCCATTAGAACCCAAAATCAGAGAGGCCACTTTTACCTCTGTTTTTTAATTGAGATTGTCTCCATCTTCCTCTATGGTCCAGTGAGATGGTGTTTGTGAAATGATTAAAAAGAACGTGATCTGATGGAGAGGACTGAATAATGGGAAAGGAATGCTAGGTTAGCCACTCTGCTCAGAGCTGGGAAAGAGGGCCCAGGCACTCCTTTGCCTGTTGTTTTTATTCTCATGTACTCTCGAGCCATCTCGCAACATCTCTCAGTCTTTATTTACTCCGTTTTCAAATGGGTTAAAAGTTGCCCACTTATGAGAGAATTTGGTAACAAGTTACAAATCAAGGAAAAGAAAAGAAAAAGAAGAAGAAAATAAATAAAAATCCTTGAATTATATCAAGTTTCCAAAAGGTCATCACTGTCTCTGCTGTGGCCTTTTCCCCATTCCAAATCCTCTATCAATATGTCATAGTGAGTTAGGCAAAGACAAAAGAGAGGCGCAGTGTGAAAACGGCACATATATCTAATCCTGACAAAGCAATGAATAGACCTTCACAAGTATAATTATACTTGTTTATTTGTTGCCACGTACAGAGAACTGATGAAAAAAAATCCATCAAAGTGGTATTATGCAGACACCAAGAGCTTCTTTTCTTTGGTTGCTAAAGCCACATTGAGGCTTAAATTCCTTATTGTTAAATTCAGAAGAAAGAAAGAAAAAAAAAAAAGATTTTAGGCTGGGTGTTTTTTTTTTTTTTTTTTTTTTTTTTTTTTTTTTTTTTTTTTTTTTTTTGCATCAGTTGCTGACAGATCTTTTGTGTGCCAGGCTGTATTAGTTCACACTGCTGCCTCAATTTTATCTATATTGGAATTCTTAGTTACAGAATACTGTACAGGAGCTTTTAACAGGGTGTGGCGAGCTGAGCACAAGAGGGCAGGGGATCTTCCTTTGCTCACAGTCTCTCTTTTGATTTATCGAAACACAGGTGAAGTACCTGTGCAGAAGTACCAGTTACATCAAAATATATCTATGATATCTCTTCTTATTTAAGGCAGTTTTCTTTTAGTCAGCTGTCTCTGCAATTTGCTTGTTTTTGTGATGTTTAGTATTTTGTAGAATCTTGCCTAAATTCTTCTCCATTGCAATATTTAGAACATGAGCAAGAAAGAAGGCAAATATAAGGATGTCAAAGGACTGACAATGTAAAGTAAAATGGTTTCAAGTCCAACTATTAAGAAGCCACTCTGCTCCAAAGACACTAATTCAAATGACCTAACAAAAGCACATTTTAGGGGTGGGATGGGAAGCCAAGCAAGCTGTTTTGTTTTGTTTTTTACTTGCAGGAGAGAAATATATCAAAGTAAATGCAATCTGCATAGTTAATGTTTGTGAGCTTTACAATTTAAAACAGAAAAGCTGTAATTTTTCTTTGCTAGCAATCTGGAAACACTCTGGAGTTAATTACAGCTGATTCGGAGTGAACCGTACAAACAAAGACCAGTCTATGTCCAGACAATTATACTGCATTAACCAGCTTAGAGCTTCCTGCTGATCTTTCAGGGCTCTTCTGTTACACCCTTCTACCTTCCCAGCACGAGAGAAAATGCTTCTGCAAGAAGGAATTAATGAAGAGAACTGCAAAAGAATGTGTGACGACCTCTCCTGACATGGCAAAAACTTTCCACCCTTGTCATGACAAAGGGGAGAAGGTAATTAAGTTTGAATAGAAGGATGTAACCAAATATATTCAACTTTTCAAACCAGCACATTTTTTAAGAAGGGAAAGTTTACAAAGACAAATATGAGTGTGAGTTGAAGAAGCCATTTTCCCCTTTTTCTGCCTCATTTTTTTCATTACAACCTAAATTAGCTGTTCGATGCGGGTTTGTTTTCTTCTCTATGAACAGGACAGTGGTGGTTGATGTCTGATCTACCTCTCTGATTCTTCCTGTTTCTTTCTCTCCTCCTACCCTCACACTCCCTCATTCTCTTTCACATCACTAAATCTACATGGACTTTATACAACTGCATAGCATTAAACATCTACGTTGCAGAACCAGAGAGAAAAGGTATACTGTACTTTACCAAAGAGTCCACAGTTCTTAATTTGATTAGTTGTGGGAAACTGGAATTTTGCTTCATTTTCTCTACAACTTTAAATCAAACTCCAGCTACTTTCCTTAGAGAAGAACCAACAGTCTAACTTTAACCAGATTACACTCTTACATAACAGATAGTAGATGTTTGCTTCAAGAAAAGTTCATAATCAGTGAACAAGAAGGACCCAAATAGTTCAGATTCCTTTGTTAAAAAAAAGAAAGAAAGAAAGAAAGAAAGAAAGAAAGAAAGAAAGAAAGAAAGAAAGAAAGAAAGAAAGAAAAAGAAAAACTTTGGTACATTTAACCAATATAGGTAGATTCCTCATCTTCTTCTTCATTAAAAATGAGTAGTTTGTATTAGTATGATATGGACACAAGCTGTAATTATGTCCAGGGCCCCTTTCTGATTCTTTCCTTGGTTCTGTTTTGCTAGTACTCAGCTGAGAGTGGAGTTTTGTGATGACTGCTTCATTAAAGGGGAAGGATGTCCTAATCAACGGAAGTATTACTAGCAAGTGGTTGTTTGCCAATACTGTGAGAACTTATTGACTTTTTTGCTTCCTCTGAACAAGAAAAAGGTACTTCCAAATACCAGAGAGCAGCCATACCTAACTATCAATCATCTTCCTTTTCATCCTCCAGGCAAGAAGGATTAGAGTTAAATGACTACATATTCCTTTTAAATTTTCTTCTTGAAGGAAATATAGATCTACAAATCAACTAGTAGTATATGAAATAAATATATTTTCCCTGAGAATACTAAAACCTGTATAAATTACCCTTGATTTTATAAGTATCTCAAACAGAATCATATTTGTTAGACCCCTTTGTCTTCAATCTCATTAATTTCTGAAAGTTTAAGTGTATGATGTTACAAAACATGAAGCTTTTACATGGAACTGTTTAGTTTTGAAAAAACATGAACCACGTCAATCATTTTTGGAAGTTATACATCACAGTTGCCATGTATTTCATATGTTTATATTGCTGCTCCTTAAAATGTAATGGCCCACACGTGACCTGAGTATTTAGTTGCTAGTGCTTTAAATCATCATATATAAGCATTTATAAATTAATTTTAGTTTATTTTATCAAAGTACATATAACCACATAATATTTGGCTTTAAAAAGGAGATTTACGGGGGCCGGGGAGTTAGCTCAGTGGTTCCGGGCCTGTCTCGCAAGCGCAAGGACCCAGGTTCTATTCCCCGGTAACCACATAACAATACTGGGTGTGGAGACCCACACCCAGGAGCAACCAGTACCACATACCACAGTGCCGGGCATGGTGGCTCACGCCTGTAATCCCAGCACTCGGGAGGCAGAGGCAGGAGGATTGTGATGTGAGTTTGAGGCTGAGCTGAGGGCCAGCCTGAATCACAAAGCGAGACCCTGTCTCCAAAAACCTAAAAAAAAAAAGGAGATTTACTAAACTAGTAAAAACTATTGCACACATATTTATCTCATACATAATGTAATGACAATATATTCTAATCTATATATTCCCTTCTCTAGTCATGTATTTAACTGATTCGTTGATTATTGCACTACTGGAGATTGCATATGTAAGAGAAAATTCTTGTATACTTATTTGTATTTCACAATTATAAATATGATCTCATAGCTGATGTAACGAAAAGTATAATATCTTCCATATATTTTTTAAAGAAAAAAGTCATTTACTGAAGTCAAAATCAGCCATAATTATCTTCATAAAGCTAATCACAGGTCAAATATTACAGCAGCATTCCTATACCATGAGCCATGATTTCAATGTATTTATATGGCTTCAAATAGTTTTAATGAAGAAAGTTATATGCATGATTCTTTAAATCACTACCAAGTGCTGCTTACTATATAATACTCTTAGAGTCTACCAAATACACTCTTTTTATATCCCATGTAAATATTTTAAATTACTTTATATTAAAAACCACATTAGGACTAATATAATAGAGAACATAAGTGGAATGCCAAGTTTTCTTCTGGATGAAATATTGGCACATTCATGTTTGATCACTAAGATTAGTTGGTTCTTTTATTTCTGCTATGAAGAGTCTTTTGTTTGGGTTTTGATGTTCTTTCTCCCCTCTCTTCTCTCACTTTCTTCATCTATCTGTCTCGGTCTCTGTCTCTGTCTCTGCCTGTCTCTGTCTCTCCTGTCTCTCACTCATTCTTTACCCTATTTTCCTTGAAAGTTAATTTGACTGCTGCCCATCAGTGAAGTGAGCAATTCAGTAATTAACTTTTGTGTTTTTAATGTATGAACTTTAATTAGATTTCATTATAAACAAACAAACGTCAACCATAATTATAAGCTCCTTGGTTTACCCACATATTATCCCTTTTCAAACAAACTTGATGTCAGACAAATTAAAATCAAGCAGCCAGCAATTCTGAGTTGGATTTTACATGATCTGCTGGTAACCTGATTACTTTAACTTCAATATCATTACAGGAAAAGTATTTCAGGAAAAATAATTACAAGAATTCCAACAGGAGACAAGCTTAATTGTATTGATTCAAAAGATGCATGTTCAGAGGAACCATGTTGAAGGAATAATGTTATCTCAAATCTACAGTTTCTATTAAAATGAAATTGTCCAGCATGAAAAAAGCAATTTAAGATTAGTGTCTGCAGAACTAGAGATACTAAACTAACTAAATAATTATCTGGGTCCAATTATCTTATACTTTAAGTAGCAAAATATCAGTATGGAGCAACTACAAGGCCTGAGGTTTGCAGGTTTATTTACTGACTGGTGTATCTATTAGGACCAAGAACAAGTGGAGCTGTCAGGACATAATGAAGGTAAATGATTAGTTAGCACCAAGCCTGAACTCTTCTTCAATGCAATAAGAGTTAATTAAAGTTTACCACCAAACATCAACCAAAGCAGGATGTTGATCAGGTTTCAGCATTAAGTGCAAACAGACAATAGTTGGCAGCAATTAGTGCAGCTATCAAATGACATGCAATGATAATTATACATTTAAAACAGCTAAAGAGCTAGGGGAAAAAAACTAATCAGGCTCTTTGACGACAAATACTCAGAGGACAGGAAACAGGTATCAGATTATTTCACTTTAACACTGTAAATCAATAGAATTAAACAAGAAACGGTTGTATGGGTCCATTATCTACAAGCGAACAGTTAAGTGGGCCCAAAATGAAATAAATCTGCTAGTATTGGTCTATCAAAGATAAGAACTCTTGGAACTAAAAAAAAAAAAAGACGTTACTTTTCAATTAAAGTTTCCAAATGAACTGTGTGTAAAAAAACTTTAGCTTCTGGGTTTTTCAGAAATTCAGTAATGTGACAGGCGTGTCATGATAATTGTTGTCATTTAAATTATTAATTTCCACTCATTTATACTTTCAGAAGTACTCTATTACTTGAGTGCTATCATGTTTGTTTACTTTCTCGGTAGCAGAAATTGAACTCAGGATCTTGAGTTTGTCAGGTAGACATGGCACCACTGAGCTACTTCCCCAGTCCTACCTTGGTATATTTAAGTATATGTTTCCTGAAAAATGTTTAGATGGATGTAGATTGAAGTGTTTTTAATACAACTAAACCTAAAACATGAGCCATATTTACATGAGCAGGGTATACAGAGTTTCCCATGATGTCTTTCAAGCCTGTGACTTCAAGCCTGCTGAAACTAATGATTCTGCACACAACATAGCCCTGAAAGTAATTTGTACCAATCATCTCATTCTTTCCTGTTTCTGTACAAAAGCCGAGCAGTGATGGTGAAGCTAAAGTACTCATGCTGCAGCAGGCTGTCTGCATCACTGCAAGCTCTGAGACATTCGTCATCACAGGCCTAGAGTCCGTCCCCAGAAATGTGCCCATCCTCATGACCTCTACCTCTCCATTTTCTACCAACTCTGTGATGCTAAGGATTTGTACACAGTGTTGGCTAATCCCAATATTTCCCTGGAGCTAAATCTAAACCATGGCAGACTCCCAGCCTACACAAAAAAACAGTCTCTCCAAAATCCTTCTGCTTCTTCAGCACTCATACATTCATTGGTCCTGACATTTTCACTTCAACTATGACAAATGAGCTGATGACTCCGATGTGATTGCACAGGACCACGGCTTTATCTAAAGATGTATCATTAACTCTCATCACCATCTCCCCAGATGGCTCTCCTGAGCTCATGGAGTGCGCTGTGAAAATCTGAAGCCAGTTTTGTAACTATATGCACTGTCAATAATAAGAAAACAACTCCATCAAAGGAGAAAAGTGGGGCCCACAGTGGGAGGAGGGGGTGGGGCAGGGGGCATTAAGTGAATGTGGTCTGGGGATGAGTAACTCCGTGCAACCTCTGCCCCCAATAAACCAAGCAGCTGATTGTCTCTTGAAGGTCCTTCCTCTTTCTCCCAAAAGAAACTGCTGCACAAAGCATAATGTGCCAAGGGACATAAATGAAGCTGCTCAGTTAAACATGGCTAATCCACTGGCTAATCTTCCTTCCTTGTTTCCACCCATGTAGTACATACTTTATTCCCAAGCCTTTAATTCCTCCTGTTATTAGATTCCTCTACATTCACTTTAGGAGGGAAGGTTTATCAAAACCAATTTTACTCTGACAGTATTGTCTTTGTCAATTATAAAGAAACAATACTTTCCCAACTATTATTAATTGTGAAACTCTTTAAATTGTTTGAAAAGAGCTCTTCCATTTAGTACAAAGGCCACAACTTTTAGGTGAAATCAGAACCTAAGTTCCAGTTGTATACTGCTTGTTATATACACTGTGGAGTGTACAGAGGAAATTCTTGTTATAACCTCTTCTCTCCATTCATCTGAAGAAACATAGCCAATCAGAGTCAAGTCTGTCACAACATACCCTGAGAAAGGAGGTCAGGCTTTGAGGTAAAGTGCTATTCACTCTTGGACCATGCAAGGAGCTCTTTATTCTTGTTCTTATTGGTATCAGTCCTCCTTCCTTGAGTAAGAACAAAGCCAAGTGCTCATGTGAGATTTATGAATAAATCAGAGGTGAGCCACTTTAAGTGCTGCCCATGATTTCCTTGTTGACAGTGAGCACTTAAACAGGCTTCTATGACCAGCAACTTCTGCAAACTATAATGATTCCTAATCTGTACCCTGCTTCATTTCAAGAACCAAATCACCCAGCCCCATTTTTTTCCTGCAAGTTTGCACCTCTCAGGCAATTTTTATCCTATCTGTAACAGCTCAGCTTTATAAATTCAGGGCAGTCAATCACTACAGGAAGAGCAATATATGAAAAATGTTCCTTTGCTTGGGAAAATTCCACCAATACAAAACCCACAAACAAATTATTCTCATATTAATACTAAGAATGTTTAGGTAAGAAAGAAGTTAAGCCAACTAAAGTGCAAAAATTTTAAGTAATTCACTGACTTGGGCACATGCATTGACACACACAAACACACACATTAGCTGTGCTCTGCAGTCACGTGATTTTCTCCAGGAATTTCAGTAAGCGTTGGTTGTTGGTTTCCTTATCTGTCACATAAGGAGCTTGTGCCATATTCCTTCTGACTGCAACAATCTATGGCTCTAATATAAAACCCATTTAGATTGCAGTCGAAGATAGTTTTCTCTATGGAATTTTCCAAGACAGGTTCAGCTATTTTTAAGGTTGAATGTTTATTTTCAGGACCTAGATTTCAAGAGAAGAGGCCAAATCTAGCGGCATAATGAACTGGAGTTTCTTATGAATGTTTTTCATTAGCACTCATTCAGAATTTTCCCATCACACATTCCTCAGTGGATACAATGGTTAAACAGACTTGGATGCTACCCTCACGGAGACTACAATTTACTGCAAAACACTTCAGAATCATGAACAATGCTAAGCTATGAAATGTTTTCTTCCAGTAAAGGATATTATTACCTTGATCAGTACCGAATGAGTGCTTAGACTAAATAAAATGCGCCTCAAGTAAACTTTCAAATCCAGGACCTCTTATAATGACCACAATATAGGGCACTCACACACTTAAATGCTTAACAAGAATTATGAAGCAAACATACATGAAAGTTAAGCAAAAATCAAACACAAAGTTGGGCAATTATAATCCAAATGTTCTTATATTCACCATAAAATACAAATAATTTTGTGTATAAATATGTAGCTTATATAGATCACAAGAGGAAATTATAAAGAATATAAAGATTTAAAATATTATAACAAGATCTAAGTTTCTAGATGATCCAAAAATTATACTTCTATATTTATTAATGCTTAATGAATCCTTCAGTTTAGGCAGTTTTGCATGGAATACTGCATTAGTATAAAATGATAAAGGACTCTCATCTCAAACATGAAGTAAAGTGGAGTCTCATAGCTTGGCTATAAAAAGAAATCCCTCAAGAAAATTTAAGAGTTCTATAGATATTACTGAGTGTTTAATAGTTGGATTTCTTCTCTAGGTTGATATAAATTTCAGTCAACAGGGTACCATGTGAAAGTGCCTGCTCTTTTCATGGCAATATCAAAGTACATTAATACCCAAAACATAGAAGGGTATTTCTATGACATTCAATCCAGTTTTGGAAAATCCTCTGATTCAAAGGCTTTTAAGCAGTCTGGGTCAACTGCAAGCCTTAAATAAGTTTGTGGTCTCTTCTATTATTGTATTTAATGGGCAATCTGGAATCTTCAGTTCATTTGGATAGACTAAGGTCTGAATTATTTAAAAACTATTTCTGTCCTAATTTGCTTCTTAGAAAATAAAGACCCAGAAATGCATTAAATATCTAGAAGCCCTCAGAACCAAACCAACCTGTGATAATGGAGTGGCAGATAATGATGTGGAGGACAACCATATACCAACCTAGATGTCATCTAAGTACCTGTCAGTGGGTAGCCACCATGAGAAGCACCCAGCAACTTCTTTTTCCTACCAGTTCAACATCTCCTCTTGAGGAGAAAGTCAACTCTGCTCAAGACATTGGGGAAAGTGTATTTGCTTTATATTCTTTAGCTGAGCATTACATTCAAACCAACTGCTGTTGAAAAAAAGCAACAAATAAAGGAAACATAGAGACAGGAATCAAATCCTGTCACATTTATTTACTTTAATATTGAGAACACTTTAGTTTATATAATCTCTAAATCAACCTTGGGATGCAGGTGAGGAAACTGAGGCTCAGAAAGATTAAGTGACTTGGATAAAGTCACCTGTAGCAGGAATTTCACCCATGTCCTATAGTTCTAACATCATACTTATGGGTTTTATTCAGTAGCCAAAAATCAAAGTAGATTTTCAAATTTCAGTTCAAATACGCAACATCACTTAAAAATTGATAAGAATTCTTTTAAAAATCCAAAACACATCTGGCTTTTAACTGTATTCTCAACACTGCACTGCCTCTAAAACACCCTGGCCTTGTTTTCATTCCCAACACAGATCAGAAACTTTGTTCTTGTTCACACTATGTTCATAATTATTAAAAGTACATTTCAAGTAACAAATCACCAGTATTTTTAGGATTGAGAGGCTTTTCGTGGTCTTTCAAAGCACCTCATCTTACCCCTCATTTATGTAGAAATGTGTTTAACTGTCTCAGTGATGAAGGGCTGTCCAGATTCTACCTGGATTTCTTCAGTGCCGGAGTGCCTCTCTGTCAGAGCGAACAGCAGTACTGAGGGGCACCATGGACACCTTCCTGTTCTTCTCATTCCTCAGCCCTCACATTGACTCAGGCAACAAAATTATTGGTTGCTGGGTAATGATATTTGAGGTCTTACTTTCACATTTGCCTACCTTGTTTGGTAAGTTAATGATAATTGCTCTGGTACTCAATATTTAATATTTTAAAACAAGCTGACTGAACTAATGACTATAACGTAGCTCCCAGCTATAACACTTTGATAATTTCTAGTTGTTGTACCTCACTACCTGATCTTTTCTGTTGAGACTATTGAACTATTCTTAGAAAATGAAAGAAATTTAGTCTATAGAAGGAAAATTTCAGTCTACCAAAACTGAAGCACCTATAAAAGAAAAAGAAACTAACATAGAAAGAAGGTAGGTGTGTGTGTGTGTGTGTCTGTACATATGCGTGTGTGTACAAGAATATTAATGAGGATGAAACACAACTGTATCTAACAAACCAGATGAATTATGCTCACTCCATTAGTAAGTTAAAGATGTCCTAGTATTAACTACATGATTCCTTCAATGTATTTTTTTAAGTAGTATAAACTGGACTCTAAAGAACCCACAATGTAAAATATTTCAGGACTAAAACAGGCATCCTGAAAAATACAAATCTAACAATGGCTGGGCTTCTTTAATTTATTCTTCCAAGCAAGCAAATTTTAAGATTCTCTAAAAACTTTCCTCTTCGGAAGTTTCATTTTTATTTTAACAATGTAGCCAAATGGCATATATCTGCTCATGTTTCTGTATTTTAAGATTGTTACAGGTACAGATCTCCTTTAATATACCGAAGGAAAACAACTATATGAATATTTGTAAAATGTACATTTTAGCCCACAAGTTAGTTTTCCCTGGTTAAAATTGTTTAGCACTGAGTAAATACTTTTAAATTGCTATTTTTATAGATTTACAGTGGAACCTAAATATTTACTCCTTAGTGGTATGTGCTATAATATGTACCATTCAGTAATTATTATTTGAGCATCACTCTATTCTCAGGACCAACAAACATTAGAAGTTATCTGTCATCTAAAAATATGATGGTTGCCCATGGATACCAACCTGGAGGTCAAAAACACCTACCAGACTTGTACGGACCTTGGAGGCATGAGATACAAGCCAGTTTGCTCAAATTTTTAAATTTTACTTTTTCATCAAGATTATTCAAATGGCTAATGATATTAGAGAGGCAGCTTGCCAGATATGACATATTTTTAAATTGAGTGCATACATCAAAATATATTTCTTTTTAGTAACAAACCATTAAAAGAATAGGGTAGCAGAAGTAGCCACTCGTGAGCTGAGGATTGTATGTCAGATATGAAATCATACCAAGCTTTCAAGGCAACTGGTGAACCTCTGAAACAAGGGAATTAACAGAACATCAACTCCAGCAAGATCACAAGGGGCACAATCCTCATGCAAGAAAATAATGTCATTGAGCCTCATTAAAAGCCCATTTTGTCCTTAGCCATCAAAGACTGTGAGTGCACTGAGATCTTGGTTATATCATCAGGGATAACTAAAACAAGTGCCAAGAGAAGTTGTGCACTTTTAGTTCTCACATGTGTCCATCTGTTCCCATATAAACATATATTCTGCTTTCTGTCTGATTCCTAAAACCCTGATATCAGAATACCCTGGGCTTTTGCCCATTTCCTAAGAACGCAGACATCACATAAGCTACTACTAACCCATGTGTGATTCGCTTCCCTGGTGGCTGGAAAACTGCCAGCTACAACACATGGTGCTTGGTTAACAATGTCTTAAAATATAAATGAATTTATTTTTTAAATTAACACATTTTTCTTATGAAAATACCTTAACAAGCCCTTGTGCACGTAAAAGAATAGCCTCTATGTGGATTTTTTTGTTCTTTTAAGACTTTTCTCAAGCATATCATAAAGTTAACCATAAAAGTTTTTGAAACAATCCAGAATTTCTTGACAAATTTTGAAAAAGGAGTCTAGTAAAGAATTTTGGTGGCTATATAACAAAGATCAAAGAGCTTTCCTTTACAATATGCGGCACTCAAGAGGCAACTCTTACACTTTAATTTACATGAAAATACATCTGAGTTTCCCAAGTTTCCACATAACCGTCTTAATAGTACCTCAACAACTGAACCACAGACGTGATGAAGCAAGTGGAAGTTGTACAAGGAAGCAACAAACCACTTGGGTTAAATATCTGCTGAAATCTTTCCGCATCTCATGTGTGGTGACCTCAAAGCAGAAAGAGCTCATTTAAAATAAATATATATAAATAATTATCTACACTGCAATTGATTTACATATATAGAAAAGAACCAGTTTCCACCTTTGCAAGAGTCTTAGCACTCACGGTATTTTAACTGCCTTAATAATAGCTGAAGAAACGTCATTAAGAGTCCTGATGACATTATCAACTGATAACCAGTTAAGAGTCCTAACAAGTGACAAGGGAAAATCCTACTGTATATATTTCTAGGAGTGAATGTACAGTACCTAGGTACTTTTTAAAAGTATTTAAAAACAAAGCAAATACTACACCAACAAAGCAACATGAAGGCTACACTTAGAACGCTATGCACTAAATTCTAAGAAAATAATTCCATTTTCTTCTAGTGTCCCCGGTCACAGAAGCTGATAGGCCACTTAAAACACTAAACATTACCAAAAGTCAGAATGCATAAGTTTTCCACAAGTGAGGTATTCTGCCAATTGGGACAGTTATTTATAGTTGATAGAGGAAAAAAAATGTATACCATATCTTGAACTGTAAATGAACAAAATATTCATGCCAAATGCATGCCCTATTCTAAAATAACTGTTTTTGCCAGCAAAGTGCTGGGAATTCTTGATTCTCAGGAGTCAATATTTGCCTACCCTGCCATGTTCCTGAACACTCTTCCACATACAAATCTCAGATGGTCATCCTCTAGCTATACCATTGTCATATATATTGCTTCTCAGTGATGATGAAAACTCAGGGCATCTTATAAAGTTGCTGAAATCTGAGCCTCTGCTTGTTTTCTCAAATCTTGAACAAACATAACTTTAGAGACAGCAAAGCATAGGCGAAAAGAAAGAGAAGCCTGCATTTTCATCTTCCTTTCATCTTAGTCATTCAGTCAGCCATTCAGGGCCCTATTCAACAGAGCTTTTCATTATGCAAAAAAATGCTAATCCTTTTCCGATGCTTTCACACTTGTATAAACCCCCATTCCTTCAACTGAAAAGCAATTATATCAGTTTACCTTTCTGTCAAAAACAGGATTAATATTCCAATAACAGCATCTCCTTTCTTTTCCTACCTTACCTTAGGAAACTAGAGATTATTAGTAAAGTTATTCTTCAAACAAGAATACATTACTTTAAATATGATAATGTTAACCAATGGATAAAAAAGGAAAAGCAAGAGGAAGAGAGAAGAAGAAGAAGAAGAAGAAGAAGAAGAAGAAGAAGAAGAAGAAGAAGAAGTTGTTGTTGTTGCCATCATTGTTCTATAGTCCTTCAGTTATTGCAGAAACTCTTTCCTGTGACAGAACTGACCTTCCCTCTACAGAAGCCCCAAAAGAGTAAGACTTACTGTGGTCTATTAATCAGAAACAAATTATGAAGGAATGTGGCTGGACTGGTTGACACTATCCTGTCTTGAGAGACTCAGTTACAGCATAGTAACAATGTCCTCTTCATGGATAATGAACAGCCATGACAAATGGGGCAGAGAAATTATTTATTTGCATATGCAAATTCCCACACAAGGGAAACATGTACAAACAAGTGTCATTGTAAGGTGGATTAGGCAAACAACGCTTTCTTTTTAGGGCATTCTGCAGCCCAGAACATTAGTCAGCACAATTAAACCAGTCTCCATGGAGACTAATGAAATTTCACCATGGTATGAGTTAAATTAGATAGCTAGTTATGTGTTTCCACAATCCAACTTGAAATCCATTATTGTTTCAGAACAATACAGCAATTGTGCCTAGCTGATCTTTGCCAGCTCAACAAGCTCCTAAGTTGACAATTTGCATATGTTAATATAATTAAGCACTAATTACATGAAACTTGTACATATTCACATGCACTTTCCCTGGGTGCTTTTCAGTTTGAACCTTGGCCAAGTCTTTAACCCTTAAAATGGTCTTAGTGGGGGGGAAAAAAAAAAATCCTGCCTGTGGGTACAGCCTCTAGGCAGACACAGAAAGTCTCCTAGCTTATAAACACAAAGCTTAACCTGGCTTCTCATATTTCTAGCAACAATGACAGAAAATATTTTGTGAGTGAGCTAGAGACCAGGGATAAGGAAAATGAAGAGGGAGAATGGATTAGTCTTTAAAGGCTCACAAGTATCTTCTGTAAGGAAAGCAGTCACATTCATTTCAAGAAAATGTTAAGAAAGAATTTGTTCTTATTGACACTGTTGAACCTTGGGAGATGAAAATGGTTTGACATCAGCAAAAATAGCAAGAAGAAAAGGGAAAAAGAGTCAGCAGCACTTAATGAGCTTTACATAAATATATGCAGAAGCAATTAAGCAATGTTAATTACTATGACAGCAGTTAATTGAATATAATTAGATATTTTAAGCCACTGAATAAAGCATAGTTAAGATTAATTTTATTGAGATTAACTGTAAATAAGGATAGATTAACTTTGTGTTTTGACAGGCATAAAAAGTAGTACGGCAAATTAAGCAGGAGCATGGCCACTAGTCCTCAAATCATATATTATTTTAATGTCACACCTCAGAATCATCTCCTCAATAAACATGACTTTTCAAACCCAAATAGACAGGAATCTTGAAGAAAAACAAACAGCTTGCAGAGATTAAAGAGCCTTTTGTCCTTTTTCATGTGCATTTCTTTTAACAGACTAAATTAAGCGAGTCTGGTGTACGTTTTTTTAGGAAGGAACATTTCACACTGAATGGAAAAAATGTTCTATCACATATGAAATTCGTGCAGCTGTGCAGAACTTAGTCCAGATGGTTTAAGACTATAAAACATGACCAAATGATGGACAGTAGGCCTTCCCAAGATTATACGATAAAGTCACAATCTTTTATTTTGACTCTCCCTCATTTCTGCTTTGTGTCATTTCTAAGCAAATCACATAATTTCTTTTATAGTTGTATTTTTTCCAAAAGGAATAAAAGAAATGTCCCTACTACGTGCTAGAAACAGAATCTAACAGGAAATTGAAGAAGGCCTCATTTAACAGATATCAACGAAGTCATTCAGCCACAAAATGCCATAATAGTGATGACAACAGTGTATGCAAATGACACTGTCTGAGAATTACTCTCACCAACAATGGTTTCTGAAATCACTTCTTAGAAAAATGTTGCTAAATGAAACTGTCTCCCCCATACTTTCACAGCAAACTAATGCATGCACACCCTTTAAGAAAATTAACACAGTCCTCAAGAATGCTGAACAAATCACTAATAAGAAAGGAGCTTCAATTGATTTTGAAATAAATCAATAGGTGATTAACATATTTTTAAAGTAGCAGAACATACACACACATATATATATTACATAAACATATATATCATATTTTCAATACCTTTTAGCTCTTAATCGAACAAGGGCTTTACACTACTGAGTCTGGCTCTACACTGCCTCACAACTTCTTCGAGATCCCTTTAGTCTTTATAACGAAAATCTTAAAATGGTCTGTGAAACAAGACTACGACAAGCCATTCTGCAGTGAAAGATTTTAAATCATCCAGCTTCTTCTAATAGACTTGAGACTTATTGAGGTAGAAACCATAAAAAATGAAGAAGGGAAATTTAATCCCTGAAATATTGATTTGCACATTAATATCATATAGGCAGAGGGCAATTTGGCTTCGTGGAAATGACACATTGTCGACCCTTGGTGAAGTCAGAGCCAATCTTACTGCTGAACATGTCTGAATCTCAAGAGTTATTAAGGGCTTCCCTTCTTGCCTTTATGACTTTTCTTCAGCCTACCAATGCAATCTTAAATGTATTATCTTTAAGAAATAATTGTAAAACCTCAGGGGTTTTCCAGTTAATGGAAGGGAGGCCAAACCACATCAGATTCTGAAATGCAACATTAAACCCTTGCAATCAACAAAACCACCTCAATTCTCATCCATTCAACGCAGGATCTAATATTGTTATTAGAGATAATCAAATTTCATTGTGTAAATTTAGGCTCATGGTTAGAATGGAAGCAGTAAATTCTGCAATATTAAACAGCAATTTTCTTTGCCTCCTATATGTTTTCCTTTTCGGTGCAGCATCCTTGAAAATAATCCAAGTAGTTCAAAATTAATGAACAGATCTGGACTCATCTGCTAAAAACGGTCCCAAATTACAGTACAGCTGAACATGGTTTTTTCATTTTTAACTTGAAGTAGCAACTTACACTTCACAGACCCAGAGCCCACTACTGTACTCTGCCTAACCCCACAGCTGGTACGATTGCTTTGACTTACACAGCTGGTTTACCTGACCTTTCTTTGTTCCTTGGGTACATTTCACTTTTCAGATTTATGGTATTTGCCCCATATTTCATTGACCCTATCTTCATTGCTATAAAAAATGAAAACACTTGAATATGAGTTTACTTTTTAAAATACAAAAGCAGCCAGCCATTGAGTAAACACACAGTGATATTCCTCAACAGTTTATGTCATAAATATTACCACCATTTAAAAATAACTGTATAAACCTTATGATCCCCACACTGAGACCAAGTGCAAGAGGTTAAAACAGCTGGCTAGCCATCTTTTATTTTTGTGTGCCTTCCTGCTGCCTGAAACCGAAAACCTTCAAAACTATCAAATATTCCCTTAAGGATATTTCTTAGGATGAGGAAGGAAAAAAGAAGACCTTCATTCTCTTTACTATGCTTCTCAGGGAAGAAAAACTCTAATACAGTCACAAAGGTAGTGCAAAAGTCCCCAATATCTTCTTTCTGTTTTAAGCCCCATGCTTTCCAATGATCTCTACAATTATTTTTAGTCTTCAATTAGAAAAGAGAAAAGAAGAAAGAAAGGAAAGAAAGAAAAAAAGAAGGAAAGAAAGAAAAAGTCTGAGCTTGCTTTGTCAGTTTTGCCAGTAAATATAAAGTAAAACAAATGTTGATAGCACCGAGAGTGTTACGTACCCGGGCTGTGTTTTTGCATTGCTCTCAATGGAAGCGATCGATGCCCGTGTCACTGTCGCGTCCCAATCGCAGCCAAGTCTCAGCCTTAATCTAAGCAACACCCGAAAAGGCAGCGGCAGCCGCAGCCTCTCCCTCACCCTTGCATCCATCCACCCAACTAAAAATATAATTCTACATATGAGCTTTAACCAC
>PVIR01018703.1:0-32765 GCA_004026965.1 Petromus typicus | reverse complement strand
AAAAAAAAAAAGGCTTGTGTTTCCAATATTTGCTGAGGTGCAAAGTTAGTTGAAAATACCAGTAATGAAGGAAATAAAATTTGAGAATATTAATGTCTATAGAATTTTTTTCACCTAAAGCACAAATTTGTATCTATTTTGAATGCTAATTCTACTTGCATATTTACTTGACAGTATTTCCAATATTTTATTGAAAGTCTATTGCATTTATGCTGGAATCCTTTCAAATTTAATATTCTAATGGGCAAGAATGAGTTAGGATTTATAGCTGATTAGTGCCTTGTTCAATAAAATGAATAAATATGACACACTTCACAATTTCTAGAAAGTTCTAGATTGTCCTATCTAAGTTCTTGTATATCTATATATTTTCCAACTATCTATATATGATTCTTAACCATCCATTATTGTAATGACTTAGCATACAACAAAGTGTTTAGTTGTTTTGATTTTTGCAATTGAAATTCCACAGCAAAACAACCCCAAATTAAACTTAATATAGGAAAAGATATAATATCATTCTGATATAAAAGCTAGTATATAATGCTTACTCAGGGACTCTACATATATTTGGATGCCTTGTGAATACAAAAGGAATTTTTAGTTAATATTTATTCGTTGTTACTGTTAAATAAGAGTTCTCCCATATATTTATTTTTTAAGCACTGATACAATAGCTCATTTTTTTTTTTTTTTTAGGTTTTTTGAGACAGGGTCTCACTTTGTGGTTCAGGCTGGCCCTGAGCTCAGCCTCAAACTCACATCACAGCAATCCTCCTGCCTCTGCCTCCCGAGTGCTGGGATTACAGGTGTGATCCACCACGCCCGGCACTGTGGTATGTGGTACTGGTTGCTGCTGGGCGTGAGTCTCCACACCCAGTATTGTATGTGGATACTGGGGAATCGAACCCGGGCCCTTGCGCTTGCAAGACAGGCGCCGGAACCGCTGAGCTAACTCCCCAGCCCATACAATAGCTCATTTTTAATCAATTACAAAATGTCTCCCCCTTACTGATAGAAATACATTATTAGGTTCTCACAATGTAGAAGCTAAAAGTAAAGCGATGGAAAAAAAACCATTGTAATTATTATTCATCAATAGAAATTGAATCTACATCCCATGGTTATGGAGAGTTATGTACCTGTCTCCGCACAAAATTGTTTCCTGAAATTCAGTTGCCAACATTTTAAATACCTTTCCATTTCCCTGCTTCCCCTACTGCAGCACCACTATTGCAATCATGAAATTTGAAGGTATAATATATATCCGCAAGACTTCAAAACATTCCAAGAAATGACCTTAGAACAGTGATACATATATATAGATCTTGGTCTCTCTCTGTATATATATACTTTGGAAATGCTAAACATCACCATGAGTGTGTGTGTGTGTGTGTGTGTGTGTGTGTGTGTGTGTGTGTGTATGTGTGTAATGAATATAAATGATAATTGATTTTTTTTTAAATTTCAGCAAACAGTACAATGTTTTAGAAAATAGATTTTGTATGGAAATAAAAATAATTCTATGAAAATGAAACCAAAGGTTAAATATGACATTTCTTATCAAAATATCAGCATATAATTGTATAACTGGATCTTGTCTTGTTTCTATATATTCTTTCCTTATATGTCAAAGCTAAATGTAGGTTGATGATAAAGAAGCACACTGTAGATTATAGGATTCTTCAGCAGAAATTTGAATTTCTCTTTTCCCTTTTATCTGCAATCCACATGCATGAAGAGTTACATAGCTAGCCCTCCATATAATTTCCTACAAAATTGGAAATAACATTATTCTTGAAATCGTAGTGGGTTTTTTTTTTTTTTTTTGAGACAGGGTCTCACTTTGTAGTTCAGGCTGGCCCTGAGCTAAACCTCAAACTCACATCATAGCAATCCTCCTGCCTCTGCCTCCCGAGTGCTGGGATTACATGCCCAGTATTGTATGTGGTTAATGTGGAATGAACCTGGGCCCTTACTGGGATTACAGATGTGAGCAACCACACCCGGCACTGTGCTATGTGACACTGGGTTGCTGCTGGGAGTGAGTCTTCATGCCCTATATTGTATGTGGTTATGGGATGGGGGGGGGAGGATCAAACCTGGGCCCTTGCACTTGCAAGACAGGTGCCAAAACCACTGAGCTAAAATCCCCTGCCCTTGAAATTGTACTTTTAATAAATGTTTCTATTGATTTTCTTAGTTGTTGTTATATAAGATATTCTTAGTCATCAATGAACAATGGCTTCTAAAAATCTAAAACTCAGATAAATAGACCTTTATAGTTTACCACAATTAATGTGGTCTGTGGATGGAAGAGGTTGCAATAATTTTAACATTCGTTAAGTGCAAATTGCAGCACAGCCTATTTCAGCAAAGATATTTAAGTCATACAACAAAATATAAAAAAGTTTGTTTATATGAAAAGTAAGAAAGAAATATTTGGAATGTACAGGAAGAAACAGAAATAACACTTTAAATGTCTTAGAAAATTAAGTAGCTAGGAGACTAGAGTAGGTAATAAAAGGCCCCAGAAGAAGTCTGAATACTTATATGCAACCACATAAATGCAAAACATTGAGATTTATATTCAATTACCCACATTTTAAGAATGTTATTAAATATTAAAATGTTAAATACTATTGCTTTAATATTTTAAAAAATGTGTTTCATTTTACTATGCTTTTAAAAAGTGCTGTTCAAGACCTTCTATGTGCATATGTGCACAGTTAACCATTAGTCATATTAAGATACAGGACATTTCAAATTCTCCCTCAGAACCTATCTCTGAGGAGACCCCACACTCCTATAATCTGTTTTCATATTTACTACAGCAAAGTAATTCTGCCAGTTCTTCAACTTCATAGTTTAAGTTATCATTTTTAAAAGTTATTGATATTAAGCCAGGGATTTAACTCAGCAGTTCCGGTGCCTGCCTTGCAAGTGCAAGGGCCCAGGTTTAATCCTGGAAACCACATACAACAATGACAGGTGTGGAGACTCACACCCATCAGCAGTCAGAAACACATACCTCAATGCAGGGCATGGTGGCTCATGCCTGTAATCCCAGCACTTGGGAGGCAGAGGCAGAAGGATTGTGGTGAGTTCAAGGCTGAGCTCAGGGCCAGCCTGAACTGCAAAAGTGAGATCTTGTCTCAAAAAAAAAAAAAAAAAAGTCAGTGATATTCACAGATAAATCAATTGTACCAAATAGGAAATCAAAATATCATAAATTCTCTCATTAAAATTAATAATTTGGCTGTGAATTATACATATGAATATACTTGAAACTTAATAAAGATTATTATAGTACGAAGTGGTTACATTTTTCTCATTAATCTTAAAGGGCATGTTTCTTTATCATAAAAAATTTATTGTTTGAAATATGAATTTCCAAAGATGATCTACTTTAAAAGTTAAAAATTAATGAATCTTAAGACTATTAGATAATGTTTACCTTTTACAAACTTCTTTTTAATTGATAAATAAAAACATAAATTATATGTTTTGACACATATATATATAATATGTAATGCTTAAATCTGATTAAATGCATCTATCTCCTTAAATATATATCATTCCCTTGTAGTAGAAACATTCAAAATCCTTTCTCCTTGCTTTTCAAAATACACAGGATGATGTAGTTGTTAATATATCTATAATCATGAATCTGTTTTTCACTAATATGTTGTTACGTATTGAAGATCTTCTCTAAAAGATTACTTCAGACTGGTGATGTCCTGAAAACACTAACCAAAATGTAGAAAAGGAAAAGCCAATATCTGGATGCTAATTGACTATAGTGTGTTTAGTTTTGTCTAATCTAAACTAATTTTCTGAGGTGACAGATTTACAAGGTACATGTTGTTAAGAGAGGAAGCTGTAATTCCATCCAGGCTGTGTCACAACCTTTCATGTCACATGACTGTGTGACCCAGCCAGGCACCTCGCTGAGGGAGCTCAGAGCGCGGTGACTGATGGACTCACAGCCTCTTGAAGGGATGACTTTAGACTGTGAACATTATGGATGATTTTAAACTGTGAACATTTTTCAACAACTTTGAAAATGCGAGAGAATTTACAGTTATCAGATGTCTAAATGACTGGAAAGGAAGAAGGTTAATCAATGTAATAAGTAAGATGCAGGAAAATGTCTATGACAAGAATGGTGTCATGTCAACGTGATGAAGTTGGACAGGTGTAAATATAAAATATGGACTCTACAGGAGGCCAGCTTGATGATGAGAATATGTGTGTTTGTGTATATGTGTGAGATAGGACACAGTGGTTTTATTTGCAAATAAACTTAGTGTCAACTCAGGGTATGATATATAGAGTAAACCTGGAACTAGACTTTATTAAACAAAAGTAAAGTCTTGACCAAGGGCAGTTCTGGCTCCTTTGTGCTATCACACGTTTAGGTAATGATAGAAAATTGAAAGAAAAAAGCCTCATTTTATTTTTTTCAAATTAAGTCTACAAATTTTGCTAGAAGAAAATAAAAAGATCAAATATCTCATATAATGCATCACTTAACTGAAAGAGACTTTCTCTTCCTGTATAGTTTTCTGTGCTCAGTTGGTTTAATAGGGAAACTAATGGTGGGCCATAATAGAACCGTTGTAGTTCAACAGATGGCCATAGATGTCAGACTGACTATGCCCACCCTGCACTATTTAATGTAACCTATGAAGCTGATGCTTGATTGTTGTATATTTTTCAAAATTAAAAATATCACTTGATTTTTAACATGAAGCCAGTATTGAGCATCATTAACATAAGGTAGTGGTTCTCTAAGTGTAGAGACGGGAGGAAAGTTAGCACTGTTTGAGAATTTGTTAGGAATACACATTCTGTAGGCCATCTAAAACCTACTGCTGAATCAGAAACTTTGGGGGTAGAATCCAGGGATCATTATTTTAATAGATTCTGTGGTTTACACAAATTTATGCATATTCAACTTTAGGAACAATTCCGTAAGATCGTATCAAGAGTTGCAGTTTTTCAACTAGTTAATATTAATCAGATTTTAATCAAGTATATCACTTAGAGATATCAATCAGATTTTATGTAATTTTGATATGCACACAGAATTTAGTGTATATATGTAAAAGCATACATCGAGTGATCAATATATACGTATCGATGAGCTTATTCCTTTGTGTTTGAAAGTGGCTTGTCCTTAAAATGGCAGGAAACTGATTGTTTTAAACTGAATGCTTGCATCTCCTCTCTCAGTTCATACATCGAGATTCTAGAACTTGTTACAACATTTTTTCCTGGCTTAGACACTGAATATGTTCATCATGTGTAATGTCCTTTGCTTCTCATGTGTTTTTCGTTTGTTTGTTATTGTTCTAGAAATGAATAGAGTTAGATAAAACTTCGCCACTCATTTATTCAACAAACATTCACTGAGTATGCGCCTGTGTGTGAGGCATTGATCTATACTGTAGCAATACTTCTGGGAGCAAAATAGACAATGATCCTTGTGTGGAAGAGAGCCTCTTGGTAAAGAAATCAGAAAATAAGCAATAAGCACAAATGCAAAACTGATATATTTTAGAATGATTAATATTAGAGAAAAATAGAGTGGGCAAAATAAAGAGGGTAAGGGTTTCAAGGGACAAGGAAAGGGAGAAGGAGGGGAGTACACCTTTTGTAATACTAATAGTGTAACCCCAGAAGGAGACTGGAGTGGGGTGAGGGGCGGAGCTAAGCAGGTGTCTGTCAGTATGAAGCAATGTCTTGAGAGGAAACTGTGAAAACAAAACCTATAAATTAAGAGTATTCCTGGAGTGAAGAAGAATCAGTCTGGGCCTAGTATGGCTGGATCATGTGAGCCAGTGAAGGAGGGCAGGAGGGACTCCAGAGACAGTAACCAGGCACAGCAGGGCGGGTATGGGGGGGTGCAAAGAGAAAGGACTTTGTTCTTTCCTTGGGGGGAAGCAGTAAGTCACTGGAGTGACCTGGTGAGGGTTACTCATTAAATGACTGTGGTTATTGGCTGAGAGAATACACTGTACTGCTGGAAGGTTAGCAGCAGAGGATAAATCAGAAGACTGTTGAGAACAATACAGGGAGAAAGGATAAGTGTTCAGATTAGGGAATCAGCAGAGTATCTGGTGTCTAGATTCTAGGGAGAGTTTAAAGTTGGAGCCAATTAGGGCCGGGGATTTAGCTCAATGGTTCTGGCACCTGTCTTGCAAGCGCAAGGACCCGGGTTCCATCCCCGGTTACCACATACCTATACTGGGTGTGGAGACTAACGCCCAGCAGCAACCAGTACCACATACCACAGTGCCAGGCGTGGTGGCTCACGCCTGTAATCCCAACACTCGGGAGGCAGAGGCAGGAGGATAGCTGTGATGAATTTGAGGCTGAGCTCAGGGCAAGCCTGAACTGCAAAGCGAGACCCTGTCTCAAAAAACCTAAAAAATAAATAAATAAGTGAAGTTGGAGCCAATTAAATTTCTTTATGAGTCAAACCTAAGAAACTAAAGACGTGTCACAGATAATTGTAATTTGCCAAGAAGGAAGGTAAATGGAAATGAATTATTGGAAATATTTTAAAAGCATAATAATAAGTAATTCTTTTTCCCTTAGGCCTAAAAGTGTCCATTTGTCAGAAAAATGAGAGAGAGAGAGAGAGAGAGAGAGAGTTTCTTAGCTCAGTCTGTGTTTGTCTTTCTGCCAATCATTTGCTGAGTTTATGAATCATGGTTTCTGTGTATTTTAAACTGCTTATAGCACTTTCAAAGATATATAGCTAATTAATTTGTGTTCATTTATACATTTAACAAACATGTCTAGCAAAGACACTGGAGGCAAATTAATAAGACATAGGCACTAATAACTATGGAGTACACAGGTAAACAAAACAAATTGATTATGTAAGATTCTTCACTGAAACGTGATGATTCATTTCATTTCTCACCTCTCTTTTGTTGCCTGATAGTTTACAAAGGAAATATCCCTAATCTGGTTATCAAAGACTGACTGATCTTGGTAAGGAATATCTGTGGAGAGCCGGGGATATAGCTCAGTGGTTCCGGTGCCTGTCTTGCAAGTGCAAGGGCCCGGGTTTGATCCCTGGTAACCACATAACAATACTGGGCTTGGAGACTCACCCCAGCAGCAATCAGTACCACATACCACAGTACCGGGCGTGGTGGCTCACACCTGTAATCCCAGCACTCGAGAGGCAGAAGCAGGAGGATTGCTGTGATGTGAGTTTGAGGGTGAGCTCAGGGCCAGCCTGAACCACAAAGCGAGACCCTGTCTCAAAAAAAAAAAAAAAAAAAAAAAAAAAAAAAAATCTGTGGAATTAGCTCAGGTGGAGGCAATGTATTGTTCTCAATATGATTTAGCATGGAGGTAACTGACTTCCTGAGAAGCCTTTAAGAGGAGTGGCTAATGTGGACCTGTCTTAAACAGGTCAGGCACATTATTTCATTCCTTTTGAACAAGTTTTAGGAATATGATAGGTGATTGAACTATACAGGAACATTTAAATTTTTAAAAATCATTACAGTAAAAGACATGTGGCTCTTAAAACTCCCTCAAAATTCCTCTCCTTTTTTGAAATCCATATAAAATGAGGCAGCTATGGAAGCCCGCTTTGGAGAGGACGTGAAAAACTATGGTGAATGTTGCTCCTGAGTGCCATCCAACAGGAAGGCAAGCGTGTGAAACACTGCAGAGCTTCCTCATCCACTCGGTCCCTCAACCTGGCACCTGGTGACTTCTAGCTCTTCCCTGAAGCAGCCATGCAAGTAAAGCCAAAGACACTCATGAAAGAAGCTTCCAGAACTGCTTGGGGGGATGATAGGAATGATGGTATAAAGCTAGGAGGAGCACAGAAGGTAGATCATTGTCTTTTGCTGTTAATATTTTTAAAGTTTAAATATTCAGCCTATTTTCCCATTTTAGCTTGTATATGGACTGTAAGTATCTAACATGAATACAATAGTACAGAGTACACAAGATTTGATCTAAGAAACTTTTTTTCTTTTTAAGTGATAACAATGTCCCCTCAAAGGCAAGTTTATAAGAGTTACATTGAAAAATTAATGATCAGCCATTGATTTATTAGAAAGATGATTTGTGCTTACAGTTAGAGTTTTCAATGGGATTACAAATATGAAAACAATTTCTACAAAAAGATGAGGATCTCATGAATGCAACAACAGTTCCCAAGTGATTAAAATGTTACATGCTTTAAAAGATCAACATCAAAAGTCTTTAATTAAAAACATTTATTTTTTTACAGTTAAAAATTCAGCTTTTTCTGTGGTGCTTAAGGTTTTAATTGCAATTTACCTACCCCTAAATGGGTCAGGAAATGGTTTGACAAATTAGACACAATTTATGCATCATTTGATGAGACTATTTTTCTACTCATTAGCTCAGGGGACTTTTTGATGCAGAAAGATAAAATAAACATGTAACGTTTTGAGCCTCCCTTTGGGGAAAAGTTGGATACCTTAGGGCTATACCCATAAAGAAATGATAAATTCCCAGAATAGTGCTATAAAATACATTCCTTTACCTTTATTTCTTTCCCGCTTTCACATAATAACAAAAACAAAGCAAAAATAAATCTTACAGAAAACCACTTTCAAGAGCATAATTTAGCCAGTTGGAGAGAGATATATATCATCTCTGGGCACCACAAGCTTTAGTGACAGTTTTCCAGTCTCAGCCTCCTGCTCTGCACAGCACTGCCTGGGCAGCACAGCATGCTGACTCTGGACACATTCAGTCTGTGACATGTGCTGGATATGTGCGGGACACCAGGTTTTATCATGAGAACTTGAGGGAAAGGAGTCCTTTTGTACCAATGTGCTTTGATTAAATAGAGAAAGTTTTAATAATTCGGGTAAGAAGGCATATGGAATAAGAAGAAGGTTTTATAAGACATATTAGGATTAGATAGCTCCTTTAGAAATGGCTCACCAGTTAAACATATTCTGTGTCCTTTTTTGGGAAGAGTTTAATGAGGAGAATGAGAAATAATGACAAGAATTTATTTAAAAAGTGGATCTTGAAGGGGTAAGTTCACTCAGCACAGTGAAATTGAGCCAAACAAATGAGGAAAAGGGCAAAAATAAAAGTCCTCTTTGAGTTGACAAACTCAGCAAGGACCATCATGAAGAGTCACAGTAGTAGGCCCTCCTGTGTTGCCTCTCTTTTCTGCCTTCTCCATCTTCAGGAGATTGCTAGATGTTTTATATAGGTGGTCCTAGGAATTATTGGATGCTGTCCTGGGATCTCTCATTAACAGGTCCCACTTATTTCCCAGCTGCATTTTGTTACACGTTACCTCCTGAATCTCAAAACCTGGTCTGGGAAGTAGACAGATGTGAAAACTGACTTCATCTTTTTGAAGAAAATATCTATGTGCCCCACACAAACCTAATGTTATTGGCAATGTCCAGAGCTCCCACCTGGCTTCCTGATGCCGACAATTGTTTATGATGTGATGCACATGTGTATGTATGCATTTGTAACTGTAGAATGCTCATAGCCATTCACCACAAATCATTGTGGGCCTGCAGAGGTCACCTGAGGGGGAGGATTCAGAAGATTCTTAGATGGAGACATAAGTTGGGGCTACTGTTAAAAAATGTCTATTTTGGATGATTTCTGATTTTTTAAAGCTGCAAATCACGTTTCCCTATACTCACTATCAAAGGAATATCCCTGCTTTGCTCATGGGATAAGTGCTTATCAAAGAATTATGGTTTCTTAAAAACTATTACTTGAGAGAAGAGCAGATGCCAAATATAACAATTTTACTCCCAAATATTCCATTTTCTTCACAGATCAAGTTTTTTAAAAATTGAATTGCATTCTTGGATGGAGATGAATGTTTTGCTCAGCACATTTTATGAGTCTTGCCAAGTACAGAAGCCAAATTATATTGGACGTGTAGCACTTTACTAAGAAGTTTCTGATAGTCCTCCTCCCACCTACATAGAGCAGTATTCATTTACTGGAGTAATTTTTTATTTCGGTGCCAAATTCTTTTTGTGCTCAATGTTCTTGAGATCATCTTCTCGCTAGAGATTATCTTCTCTCTTGAGATTATCTTCTCTTGAGATTATCTACTCTGTTTTGGTCCCAAAGGATCCATTTGTCAAATCTATTTGTTATGTTTATTTATCTTATCATATTCACCATCCACGTTATCTTTTACCTAATGTCACTTAAGAATTGTCTATCTCTTGGCAACATTGATATTTCCCAATACTAGGATGCGAGTGCTATATTTAAAGACCTTTTCCTGGATTCAAATAGCAAAAGCTGACTTATTAAATTGGAGTTAGGACCAGCCACACATACTTCTTTTTAGACAATTACTTTTATTTTTAATCCCATCTGTCCCCCTCTCTGAAAAGAATGTTAACATCTGTAAGCACCGGTGATAGAACTGGGGGAGATGAATTTCATAATAATGGGGAAAAGAATAGTAAGATCAGAGACATTTCAGTAAGTGGTTTTTGAAATTGTGTAAAGAATATATAAAATTAAATGAGATATTTAAAGAAAGCACACAAGGTCAATAGTTCCTCCTTCTTAGCTCAAAAAAAATATAGACAAACCTTTGAAAAGAAAGAAAGGTAGTGTAATTTTTCTTCTTTTAAAGGCAGAAGTATCATTTCTTCCAAAGCAATTTGAATCAAGACTTAACATTAAGTGTCTCAATTTTGCTCACCAAAAGTGGTTGAAAAGCAAACCAGGGGTTTCCATCCCAGCTAGAGGCCCCAAACGAATGACAGGTATTGTGAAACACATTTCTCAGTCTACGTTGAATGCCATATTAGTGACTTTGTTAAATTCATCATAGCTTGTTGGCTAACAATTGGAAAACGACAGAACTAAGGATGCTGATTCTGAAAGGTATCGTTATACTTCTGGAAAGTACCCTCATGACATATTCTTACCAGATAATTGTTTAAAACCATTTAAATTACTACAGACCATTTTAGGAAAATCATAATATTACAGACAGGTTTGCCTGGCAGATATTATGCTAATATTTAAAAAGCAGGTTTAGAAACAGATATAAATTACTTCCACAATGCACTATTTTGCATTTAATAGCAATGGTAAAATGAAAGCAGTTTACCAAAGTATAACTTCAATGGTGCTTTCAACAAACACAGAGTGAAAATACCAAGCAACAGACTGTCTTGTGGAGAGATGTCTGAGATCTGTTTTACTTTGGCATGACACTGCCATTCTAGTGGCTTTCATCACTGTTTTTAATGTCACCTTCCTAGAGATAACCAAGCAGTATGGAAGATAGCAATTGAGGAGTGTTAATTAAGTTTTTATTTTTTTCTTTCTTTAGAGAAGTTCATTCATTTAAGATAGCTTCATTTACTGTGACAGGAAAGTGTTTTTCTAATCAAGGTTTTTTAAGAAGTCAATAATTTCTTTTGTATTATTTGTTTTATACTTGTTTTTTCTGCAAACTGCTCCATGTTGACTTCAGAATAAGATGAATAGTTTCACTTGATTTCATGTAAGTTTGGGGAAAAATTCTAGTGCAGTCAGATTCTTTATTATTTTTGTGATACTAAATACTTCTGCTTATGTCAGCCATATACTTAATCCCCCTGGGACAGACTGAGTTGCTTCTTTCTTAGGAAGACTAAATCAAATGTAATCCCATATTTTTGAAGTGATTTTAAAACTGGATCCTTAATCTGTAGCAGTCCAAGATATTCACTGTATTTTGAAACCCTCTAGTATTTAGTAGCTCTTGAAGGACATTGCTAAAACATAGCAAACGTTACTGTTGACTAGAAAGATTTGAAAAAATAAGTTTTATATGTGTAAAAATCTGTTGATATTTAGATAGTAAATCACCATGGAGAAAATCAGTGGAAATTACAGCTAAACAAAATCGTTCTAGTTTTGTGTAAGATTTAACAAGTTATTAGTTTATCAACATTTAGAAAAGAAATAGAAATTCCAATTTGATCTTGCATTTGAGGTAATATTGAAATAGCTATGAAAGTAAAGTAACTTGGAAGTGATCATATTTCAACTTTTTCACATTAGTTTTATTTACTTAATGATGATTTTAATAATTTATAATTATCTAATAGTAATAGAGACACATCCAGAGATTTAAGTAATAAATTCTGGAAAAGTAAGGATTAATCACCAATATTTTTCTCAGTGTCCATGAACAGGGCCTTCAAAAAAACTTAAGAAAAAATGGGCAAGAAATTGCAATACAACTTCAGTATTAATTTAATGTTAAATCTGAATTTAATAGAATTTTAAATTTAAGCTAAGAAAATAAAAATTCTAAGGTGAATGTTACAATTGAAAATTATTAAAAGATCTTAAAAGTACAGGAGTACATTGCTTCATCTTTTCTCAGATATAGTTATTAGAAAATAAATAATTCCTCACAGAAAAATCTCTTATAATGGTGATATATGTTCTTCAAACTGATAATGCAACTGGGTAATCATTCAAAATGACTGCACAATGATTTTCCTTTCAGTCTGAAAACTACATTTATACATCTGGCTGACATGATGGTTTTATTTAATTATAACACTTCATTGATCAATCCTGATTCCTTGATCAAATAAGGAACTGATAGGGGATGTAATTTTGAAACCTAAAGTATCTAAAATGCTGCATATTCTTCTTTAAATAATTGTACACTAGGATCATATTTCACATCTTTTACTTATTGTTTCTTCCTCTTCCCTTAAGACTCATATGTTCTAAAGACCTCAACATATTAGCAAATACAAGGAGTCAGATGGGGTGTATGACACAAGCAGAAAATGTATATTAGCAACAGTATCTCCAACTATGTCCCCTGTGTTCTGTCAACATTTGCACTCAGTACTATGAAGGAAAAAGGGACATAAGGTTGTAGTTCTTGTTTTTTTTTTTTCTCCTAAGACAGAGTCTCACTTTGTAGTTCATGCTGGCCCTGAACTCACTACGTAGCCTAGGCTAGCCTCAAACTCACAGCAATGCTCCTGCCCCTGCCTTCTGAGTGCTGGGATTATAGGCGTGAGCCACCACACTGAACTGTATCTCTTGTTTAAAACATCTTCATTTGTTCATTTGACCTGAAGAGAAATAGAAAGTTCCCACCTCTTTGAAAGTCTTGTGAAACGTTATTTGAAAAGTATACCACTAAAGCATAATGTCCACAGTCTTGTCAAAAGCATTCAGTTTTGGATTCACAATTTTACAATTCATAATTTCCTCTGGAGAGCTGTTTCTATCAAATGGTTCACTGTTTGACTATGAAGCATTTAACTGCGTTTTCCATATTGTACCTATTGCAGGTTCCTTGAGTTCCAGAACCTATACATTTGTAGTTTTTACTAAATTGTAAACGTTTTCAGTCATTATATCTTCAAATACCTTTTCTGTTTCATTTACTGCTTCTTTTCATGGAGGCCTCAGTTTACACATATATTTGCCATCTCAGTATCACTTCGCTGAATTTAATTTTCTATAAATCATAACTATTTTCTCTCAGTTTTAAAGATCATTTTTAAAATCATCTTACCAGGTTTATTCACTCCAGGATTCATTTCAATGGGATATAACATTTAGTTATTATGGTTAACTGTGTAGATTTTAGTCTTCCTTTAAGGTAGCATATTTTTGTTTACTGTTATGTATGATTGTTTAACATACTGGAACTCATAGAATAGCTATGTGAGAACTCTGAAGTTTTTTTCCCAACAATTCCAACATCTGTGTTATCTCACAGTTGGCTTCTGTTGCTTGTATTTTATCTTGAGAATGTATTATCTTTTCCTGTTTTATTTATATCAAGTAATTTTTATTTTGTATCCTGTACTTTGTAAATGTAGTATTATGGATCCTTTTAGATCTACTGTAGAGCGCTGATTTTTTTTTTTGATGATTATTTGGGATTCAATTAATTTTATTGGATTCCAACTGTAATTTTTTTCTCTCAGCATATAAAATCTAAATTGTTGTTTAGGGTTTTTTCTTCTCTTTTAGCAGTTTCTCAGACATATATGCTCAGAACTCAGTCAGAGATGTAGGTAGAAAATATACACATAATTTAGGGATTCTTTTACTAGTTTTCCAGAAAATAAGTACCTTACATTAGTTTGGAAAATTCTAGAGAGAGTAATAATCAGGAGGATTCTGTTTGTCAAATTAAAATGTTGAATAAATTGATGTAATTAAAGCAATTGATCAGATATATCACTATATGCTGAATAACTGATCATTTGATAATTACTAAAACTGACTTTTAATACAATGTAGAAATTAATTTTTATTCTCTATAAGTTAATGAAGCCAATGATCCACTTTGGGGAGAGAAAAAAATAAAAATAGGTTGATAATTCATTAACTACTTTCATAATAATCTAAACCAAGCATGTAAATGTAAGTACCTGGTACACATTCAGAAGGACTGGTACTTTACCATTGTCTTGTAGATTGTAGTACTCTGGAAAAATATCATTATCAGGAAAGAATGTGCTGTTGGGAAACAATGCTACATAGCAGTTTTGCAAGTTTGGAAGTCCTATGCCTATCTCCTCACCTATCAAATTGTACTCTACATTAGAAAGTGAAAATCCGAGGGAAGACGAGAGAGATTTGTGTGAGCATCAGTGGAAGAATGCTGTCACCTACTGCTGGGAAGATACCACCCATCATCAAAGTGTTACTAAGAACCACATGAAGTCAAAGACCCTGGGCAAAACATGGGCTGAAGGAAGGCAAGGTTCAGAATTTAAGGATAATTTATTTTTTACCACCAGTACATTTAAGTATCATTTAATACACAGATATTTATGTGGGTCAAAATTCACTCTTGTAGAGATATTTTTATTTGAAGAAAAAAGAAACATCACATTTTCATTTTGGAAAGAGAAAAATCTCTTTCCCAAACTATTTTGTTTTTACTCTTTCAGCCTCAAAAATTTGAATTTACTTCTCTTTAAATGTTATTGCATGTGGCACTAACATTTTCCTTGTCTGTGTCTCCATGTCAACGTATTTCTTGCTCTTTGCCTTTAATTCTTACTTTCAAGCTTGGAACAGTGGTTTCCCATCTAACTGGTCTCTTCTGGCTGTTAACATTTTCTCTGACTTGCTCTGTCCTTAGTCCCTACAATCTGGCTTTCCCCCTCAGCAATTTTCTACTCAAAAGACCTGATTATTAAAGCCAAAAATATGTTTAAAAACAATGCTTCCACACTTCTGCCATCCGTTGTGGTCACATTTCTCACGGCTATTTACAGTACATGAATCATCTTTTTGTGCACTTACTCAGACCCACTCTTCCTGCAGCTCTCCCGTCAGTGAAGGGAGATAAAGCCGAACCCAGGGAACCGTTCTCTGAAATGTCAGCACTGAGGTCTCAACTGGTTCTGCTGAATTTCACATTTAATGCAGAAGTTAGATCGTTCAAGCAAAACATGGCCAGGAGATCCATCTGAGATAAACCCCATGCACAAAATTGCCTCTTGGAGATTACAAGTTATTTCTGAAGTATCTATCAGAGAAGCCTTGCAAAAGTGTGTGTGTGTGTGTGTGTGTGTGTGTGTGTGTGTGTGTGTGCGCGTGCGCACGTGTGCAGGTGTGCATGTGCAAGTGCACATGTGTTTACACGTATTGTAAAGCCAGTAGGAAAAAGGAGAGTTTATCAGTCTTGCTCAGGCTTTGAAGGCATAGGAATATCAGATTTCAAAGAAATTTGAGTTCCAAACCTGGCTTTGCTTCTTGCCGCCTGCAGAGTATCAAGGGACTTCTACCATTTTTCCTCTGCAATTGTAAACAAACATATAAGAGTCATCTTGAGTGCTACATAAAGAAACACTGGAGAAGTGCTTAGTACAGTGACTATCACAGAAAACAAAAAATGACTACCTCCTTGTACTATTACAAATATTTCTCATTGAATTCTTCACATAATCATATAAAATAGCCTTGCTTTCTACCTACCTGAGTAACTAAGTAACATCAGAGAGGTGGAAAGCGCAAAACCAAAACATGTGAAATAGTCCATAGGTCATAATTTGAAAGGATGGAGAGATCCAGTGACCTAGAAGGACAAGTGGCTTTAAGGGACACCACAGGAACTAGAACAGATTTCTCCTGGGGGCTCTTACTGTATTCCATGCTCTGGTATCCAATAAAGGCTTGCTTCACTTACAAACTCAGAATCTAAGGCAAAAAGAAAACTGCATCATGAGCAATAGTTTAAGTAAAATTGGTTTAAGAAAAATAAGATGAAAATTCTCAAAGGAGATCATTTGGATAATTGGGGACCGGAAGCTTCCAGAACTGTGTTCTTGTAAATTTCCCACAGTTTTAATTCTACACTTAAAAGAAACCTATGAGTCACCACAGTTATAGTTTGAAAAATGTGATTTTGTGTAGGAGGCATGGGTTTTTTTTTCCTAATGAAATATTCTTTTTATTTGAGTGATCATTAACAGAAACAGACACAGAGATGCTTACGGGTTTTCATGTGCATAGATATTGAGAGCATTCAACTTATTTTATTTTATATGAAGATATTCTACCAGGTAGTTTAACAGTGTATTTCATTACTGTATATGCCAAAGGTAAAGGACATAATGTGTTTTTTGAAGGTTTTTTATGTGTTTGCTTAGTTTATAATTTGACAGCTAATTCTTCTGGGTTAACATATGACATATTTTTTTTTTAAGTTCATACTAACTGCAGATTAAAACTGAGATGGATGGCAGTTAGCTTAGATCTTTCCATCTTTCCACTTGGTTACCTGTCACAAATTATCATCATTTACAGTTGTCATGGAATCAGTGCAAAATATGATGGAACACAAGTAATATCACTGCAGGCTCATCCTGCAGCACACTTCTGGTGATAATTCTGTGATAGAAGAATTGTCATTATTTTCTGTTCTTCTGTTTTTGAAACAGCATGTCCCTAGGCAGTTCATGCTCATTTTGAACTCACTCCGTAGTCCGGGCTTGTATCCCACCCCTGTGATTCTCCTGCCTCAGCTTCCTTAGTTTTGGGATTGTGATGAGCATCACCCGACCTGAATATCGATTTCAAATCCTGACTTCCATTTTATGGGTTTGTAGCACTTGCCTATATCTTTTAAAAGACTAAGATTCAGAGTTATCAATTGACATTAACCCACATCTCAAGAAAACAAAATGCACGTGAATTAATGTTTACTGCACAATTTAATGATCAAATAGACTGGGGTGCTCAGGGGCCCTAATCCTTTTATGTCCTTCGGAATTCTCTCTTTGTGTTATGATAATTAGAAATCTGTTTATCATTTTCCTACAGTGATGGACATGGAGACTGTCACAGGTTATCACCCCAGCTTTTAAGAGCCCATTGCAGCCACATTCACAGTGAACACATATGCTAAGAGCGCACAGTGTTAATGACCCTCATCCAGACCCTCTTCCTAGGACACTGAGGAGTAAAATGCTGGCTCTTTGCTCTGGCTCTAGTTTCTATGTTTCTAATCTATCATCTGCCTTCCATGACTATTCTTCTCCTTTTGATTTATTAACAGCTTTGTCTTAGTCACAATTTAAACACGCTAATGTAGTCCTATTTTGATAGAAACTGCACTCTCATGTCTTGAATAGGATCACATTTTTCTGAGAAATAATTGGTTAGATGGGTGCTTTTCCATCTGGCTGACCTCATTTATTTACATATTGAGTTTCAGTGGATTCTTCAAACTTTAAAAAGTTTTCAGTTCTGAGGAGAGATGAAGTGTTGGTTTATACTGATCTCAGAATGATGGAGAAGTCAGTCCTTCAATTTTATATGCTTCCTTGCATTAATTTTTAACTCTGTCTATGTAAATGTTTTGTATAGGTCACTATTGACATTGTTCAAAATTTGAACAGAAAAAGAGTGTCACAGTCTGTCCCTCACTTTTTTTGTCTTGTTCTTTCCTATTTCTAGCATTCAGTATCACATTACAGTATCATAGTTTGCTTTCTAAATAGATTGTTTGGAAAATTTTTCAAATCAGTGCACAGGAAAGAAGTCATTATTTTGTCCAATCATATAATACTCCATTGAGTGAATGTTTCACAATTTGCTCAAGCAATTTTTACTAACTAAATTCCTTTTTGCATTCTTTTACTTTAATAAAAAAATAGTAAAGTAATTTCAAGACTTGTTATTTTACCCATTTGTAGGAATTAATAGAATTGTTATACATACAAAAGGATTTATATCTTTTGTTTTAATAAATATCACCTAATTATTTTCTATGTGGTTTGTACCATTTTTCACAGGCATGTACCATTTTTTTACAGTCATTCCAAAGTATTCTCCACTTTTTAGCCAATTTACTGAATGATAAATACTGTTTATTTAAAATCTGTAACATAAGGAATAGAGTTAAATTCATTTATTCAACACATATTTATCAAATACTTATTAGAAGCTTGTATATTATAGGTTATGAGATTTTAAAAGTCAACATGTACATGTCACTGTACATATCACCCAGTAAAAATGTATTAAACTGTGTTCTATTTCAGATGGTCATAATTGTTATGAAGGAAAAAATAATGTATTTGGAAAAGTGCATTATTCCCCTAGAATAATCCATTTCATGCTAATTCTCTTCCTATGACTTTGCAGGATACTCCAGTTTTACAACATAGGGCAATAGGAATAGTGACAGCTGACATGGATAGTGAGGGATTAAAAAAAATTAAGCAAAATAAAACTAAACAAAAAGTTTAGATGTCCTAGGGACATGGGGTCAAGAGGAAGAAGGTAGGGGAGGCAGTAGTGTCTTGAGAAATATTTCCATAGATAATATTATCACTGAAACTTCCACATGAAGAAAGAGGAAAATGGCTGGTTATTCACTCACCAGGAACAGAAACCCACTCTCTCCATTCCCTCTGTGACTTCTCACATAGTTCATTTGGCCTGATGCAAAATGCAGGAAAACAAAAGACATATGCAGTAAGAAAACTATATCAAGTCCTTCATAAAGGGCTGAAAGGTCAGATAATGACAGGAAGAGTTTTGACATTTTTGCAAATGATCATGTAGGCTGCAATCAGAGAAAAAGCCACTTAGCCTTCATGAAAAGGAAATTTACCATCACAGCACCTATTTCCCAAATAATATCTACTTGCCATAGTCTTCTCTCTACCCTTTTTCCCTTCCATCCTTCCTCCTTTCTGTGCAATCACCCTCTTTTGTTTCTTTTACTAATCTCTTTATTGATTATGTATCTTAAAATATATACTCACTCTAAGAAAATATAAAAACATTAAGAGAATTACTCCAGATTCTCATTCAAATTATGGATCAGTCTCTACAAGAACAGAGCTACAGATTTGTTTTTCTTCCTACTATGATTATTTGGGAATTATATTGGTTGAAAAGCAATGTGTTGCATGTAGGGATAATTTTCAAGCTGTATCTTTTGACTATATGCTCAGTGTGACATTCCTACTACTGAATGTTTTAATTGACTCCTTCACCCCTCAGAGCCCAGAGTAAAAATGTTAATGTTATTTATTAGACATGGTTAGTGCAGTTTGGGGTTTTTCTAATAAAGCACAAAGGTCCTAGCCTTTTTTCATGACTTTTCAGTAGGTTCTCCAAACCATTCAGCTTTAACTGCTGCGGTCTGGAAGCTTCAGCTCACACAATGTCCACTTTACTAAGCAGTCTGCTGAGAGAGATGAGGACCGTGTTTGGGTTCTGACTTTGGTAGCCATTAAATGAATTCAGTTTTATGCTCAGCTTTTTAGGGGTAGGTTGCCATTTCTAATTCTCAGAGAGCAGTTGGTAACAATAGGTAGAAATGTCTCCTATGAAGAAATAATTATCCTGCTTGTTGGTGACAGATTAGATCTGAGTGAAAAGTTAGGTGAGAAAAGGTCAGGAAGACAGAATGTCATCTCCCCCGAGTGAGTCTGTAGAAACATAATTGCATTAACTTTGCTTTTCCCTATTTCTGCCTTACTCATAAGGAAACAGAAAAGAATCTTCTCAAGAATAAAGTATCTAGTCACTGTGAACACTGTTTATAGGTGAGAACGCCACATTTTCTTATTAACCATCCACTTTTTTCCCAACAAGGGATACCAAGGGGATTTTTATTATCTCAAATTTATTTTTGAGGTCTAAATGGCAATATTCAAGCTCAAGATTCACAGTGAAATAATGCTTGTTTTTGTTTTTAAGTCTTTACTAAAAGCAAGAGCAGAGAATATATATATAAAATTTAGTTTGATTGTTATGATGCAAAGTATTATTATGCATCAAAGCAGCTGTCTGGTACATATTCAGAAGAATAGAAAAGAAAAGAGTTGTTTTCCTAAGAAAAGGTGAGATATAGGATGTGAATTTGCTTAATCATTGACAAAATGCAAGTATCTCCTGTCTGTTGGGAAATAACCACAAGGTACCATCGCTATTTATCTGAAAAATAAGGTGAGATAGAGTGCAATGAGTGTCCATTATCTTAGAGATTTGCCTGTTGTATCTCAGTTATTCTTCAGAACAGCCGTTAAAGATGTTCAAATGGCAAAATTTTTAAAGCATTCGAGCGTGGAGATGTTCTTCTAAACTTTCTTCTTTGGGCTCCTACATGTGTGTGTTTGTGAATACATTACTGTAGTTAGGTAAGGTAGTTGGATATCTTGTAGGCAGTTAGACAGGGCCACACTCAAGAAGCCAGCCCTTCAGAAGCCAAGACAAGGAGCAGCCGGCATGGAGCACAACTAAAATACACTTGCTGCTTAGTGCTATGAAAAAGAAAAGAAGTACTTAGTAACAGATAGCAAGGATTGATATTCTAGATGGGAAATTCCTTGTATTCAACATTATTTCTCATATGATCCCCATTTAATCAATATTCCCTGGGTGACTGTTGTAATCTTATTGGTCAGTCATAGTTTTGCCCCCCTTGATGCCTACCTCGTAATCCTCCCGTCAACCCGCCTCACTTCATGGCTCTGCTCCATGAAACCCCCTGGGAAACAGGGTTCCAGACAACTTTCTGGTCCCCCTTCTGTCTCTCTTAGACAGAAACTACTTTTCAGTCAATAATTTTTTCATATTCTTAACCTCTCTTGGTCCTAGAATTCATTTTTTGAATTTGGAGAGCAAGAACTCATGTTTTGCATATCTAGCATGTTTGGGAATTACATCTCTCCCCCCATATCGACACTGAGAAGGTTTCCTTTTCCTGATACATTTTTCCCAGTTTAGCATAACTTACTGGTTTAATTTTTATTCATTTACCTCTGCTCTTTTTTCTTTTTTTTCCCTCTTTTGTTTTATTCAAACAAGTTCAATTGATACATGGTATTACAACTGCAAACACCCCCACTCCAGCCACGTCTCCTGATTTTCTGAGGGGTTGGAGGTAAAAGGGGGCTCACAGAGGAATATTGGCTTTTGTTTTCCAAGCATGTTATCTTGGCCTTAAAAACTATTAGTGTATTTGAATATGTTTTCAAGGACAAAGTTTCTTTCTAATTTATTCATCTTTTTTCCATGCTGGTGGTTTTAGACATTATTCATGGCAGTCTCTTTAGGAGTTTCCAACGAAGAAATTGAGGGAGGAACACTGAAAGATGGAGAATGGATAAAACGAAGGTGTCCAATCAGGTTCGATGGGCCTGTATTTCTTTCTTAAAAATAACAGTTTTTATTTAACTTCTCTTTTAAAAAAACGTGAGTTTTATGTGCATGTTCATATTAGTGTCTTTAAAACTATAAGACTTCTTTATATTTTTTCTTTTTACAAGGCTAATAGTTTATACAAAATCAGAAAAACATTCATGGGAAACTTGAAACAGCTTTAAGTACTACAGACAATATTTTTAAAAATATTGCTTGTACTGAAGCAGTTGTAGATTTGGGGTAGTTTGTTATTGAAAATAAAGTTAGTTCTTTCTTGTTTGTTTGACATATGAAGACATCAATTTTACCATGTACAGTTTCCTGGTAAGGCTTTTAAGATTAGTTTTTCAATTTTTTTTTACAGCTAGAGGGATTATTTGTTCCTTTTTTTTTCTCCTGCTAAAAGAAAGGCATGGCTTCTTATCCATTCTGCTATGACAGGAAGAACTGTGCAGAGCAATTTTTGAACCCTGTTATGATGTTGCATACTTCACTCATTTGATGGAGTATGGACTACAAGTAATAGTGAAGTGTTAATATTTTGCTTAATCTAATTATGTTGATTCCTCCTGAATGTCTTGATATGAGTGTAAATTACTAACTACTAAATAAGGAGATGTGATGGTTGGAAAGATGAGCCTAACTCAACTCTAACTCCTTAGTTATTTCATTCACTAGTATAAACAAAATAACAATGTGGACAAAGTGGTGAAAAGTCATGGCAGGATCATGTTCACATGTTTATTACCATCATATTCATAGGGATCTGTGGTGAAGTAGGTCACTGTTTATGTGCCTGAGAAGGTGGATGTCATGGAGCAAGTACTGAAGCAGAATGAAGATGTGCCAATCACTGGTGACTCATCATGGAAAGTTTCATTTTCTAAGAAGAAATGAAGATGACCCAAAATGATATGGGATTTCTTTTGTTCGTTTTTCTGTCCTTTAGAAATACTCTTGCTCCATTTAAATGCATCAAACTATTGAAAATTCTTTCTTTATCATTCCATTACAAGCAACTAAAACCCAACAAAGGTGTCATTTATAGTATGTAAGGTGTTATCATGTTATATATATATATATATACACACACACACACACACACACACACACACACACACACACACACACACACAGATTCACATGGTAAAGTGACTTCTTCAGTATTATCAATAAACAAAATGTCACTTGCTAAAAACTATAAGAATACTTTTCTATTGAGGAAACTGAGAAAGCCAGGTAGAAATGAACAGAAAGAACCATGCTTGAGAAATTTACATATAAAAAAGAATAAACAAATATAAAAAATCAGTTTTTCAATTTAAAATATTATAGATATATGTTGACTACTTTTTTCCCTGGCTTGGATATTTGTTTAAAACTTATGAAGTTATATATTCTGTAAAAGATCTTGATAAAAACTGGATAAAAGTGCTCAGTAAAAAGCACACTTTTCAAAAATCATAAATTTTATAAAATAAGAAGTATGCAAAGAGACAGTAAAAGAAGAAAACACTAATATTCAGAGAGGAAATCAGAAGGCCTTGTGCTTATAAGAAAATTGGCCATTTCAGAAAGTAGGGAGTAGGCACTGAAAGCATTCTAACTCTGCTGGTGTGTTGTTTTAGCTTTATTCAAAGTGAGGATTTAGAGTTTAGACCTGCTAAATAAAACTAGGACCATCAAAAGCCTCCACCTCAGTGAATGTAGAAAGAGAAAATTTTAAAAATATATAAATATATCTCTTGATCTATGCTTAGGTAGGAAATAAGGTTTCTTTCAAGAATTACTTCTTTGTAATTTAAGAGTATGAATTAGTTTCTTTGTTTGGAATAATATAAATTATAGGCAATCTTATGTAGCATAGGAAATTTTAATTTTTTGAATAATAGCTTGAAAATATTTTATCATGATAGGTAAACATGTAACCTTCCCATACATTAACAGAATAAAAGTAAAGCACTATAACACTCAGAGAATGACTTTCATCATTGAAACAAGGCAAATATTTTGAATTTCTCTTTTCTTTATAAGATAAAGAAAGGGTCAGAGGCAGGAGGATTGTGATGTGAGTCGGAGGCTGAGCTCAGGGCCAGCCTGAACCACAAAGCGAGACCCTGTCTCAAAAAATCAAAAAAAAAAAAAAAAAGATAAAGAAAGGGACTAGATGATTACAGAAGAAGCCCTAAGAGCAGAGGCCAAGAGTTGATGTGGATAGTAGAGCTGATAGACTTACTAGTTCTTCATGCACACCAGAAGTATCAGGCTGGCTATGACTCAAATGTGTCTGTCAAGCCTCCATGTGTGGAACCTTTGGTCCTCCTTGTGGCTGTGATAAAGTGGTGGAAACTTTAAGGTATGAAGGCTGCAGGGAGGTACATTAATTAGGTCTTTGGGTTCCACCCTTATAAGAGATTAGTATTACCGTAGGAGACCAGTTTGTTCCCTCGAGATTGGATTATTATTAAAAAGGAGCAAGCTTGACAACTAAATCCCTCTGGTTTCCTGATTTTCTCTTAAAAAGTATATGAGGAAGAAGGACTAGCAATAGTTGAAGGCACAAAAAGTCACTTCCAACAATGAACAGTAAAAGGGAAACAAATTCATTTTCAAAAAGTAAACAAAGAAAATAATTTAGTGGGTTTTTAAATTATGTTGAGGGGAAGAATTGTAATTTTCTATGAATGGGATAAAGAAAATAATAAAAGGAGCCAAAAGTATATTGTGAAATCTAATTTTCTAACAATGTATCCCCCCCAAAAACAACTTTAAAATTCAGCAGTTGGATTCCCTTGAGAAGTATGTGCTTGGCTTTTGGCTTTGAGAGCCTCAAGTGAAATCCTTAACGACAAAGGCCATGATTAAATGGCTTCTTTACTTTCCCATTATAATCCTCAGGCCCTTGGGGCCTTCCAGCTCCCTTTTTATATGAGTATGAACACATAATCATATGTGCATGTATCTATCAAAATATAAGTACAGAAGAAAGACTAATGTGTGTACATTTTAAACATCCAGCTTCCACAAACAAATATTGTAAACACTTTTGAAGATTTCAATGTGTGTCACAACCTTGTTTTTCATTATAAATTTGCTTTACATTTGTGAATCTCTCAACCATACAATATTCTACTATCACTTGATTTTGATATAATTGAAAAATACTATATGTATTTTTATGAAGGTAAATTCTCTTTTATACTTTTGATATTTTCTCGAGTCACTTTACATTTAGCAATTATTATATGCAATTATATAATAATTTGTTTATACATTTTATTAGTAGATAAATTAATTAATTCTCTGTTCAAAGCCACACTTCTTTGAACATTGTATGTACTTAGCACAGTGGTTATATATTTTAGCTGAATCTTTATTGGTACATACTTGTAGTCCATAATCGTTGCATTCATCATAGTGAGTTGGTTCATATATGATACATGATATTTCTCAATTCTTTTTTTTAACGTCCACCTCTTTTCCACCCTCCTTCTCCCTCTATCTTTTCTCTCTCTGTGTATGTAGTCTGACATCTCTGCAGTTGCTGACGATCACATTCCTCAAAGGACTTGGTGCAGGTCCAGAGCACTTCACAACCTTCCTTCATTTTCAGACAATTTTATTTACCTCTTCCTTCACTCCATCCTTTAGTTCCTTTCCCATACATCAAAACTCCATCTCACTATTTTCTATTGTCTGTCCTTTGCTTTGAACTTCTTTAAATATTGACATTCTCATATAAGAAAAACCATGAGATATTTAAGCTTGTGTGTCTGATCTATTTCATTTAACATTAAGGTCTTGGCATGTTTCTATTTTTTTACAAGTGTTTATCTTTATCACAGATTAGGAGGACTACGTGGTGTAAAGATATATTTTCTTTCTCCATTCATTTTTTGTTGGAAATTTAGTTTTTTTCCAAGATTTAGCTGGTGTGAATGGTGCTGCTATACATAGATATGCATGTATAATTGTAATGTGATGTTCATAACTCTTTTGGGAAGATACCTCATAATATAATACTTGGGTCAAAGAGAATTTCTAATTTTAATTTTTTGAGGATTTTCCAGAGTCTGTATCAGTTTGCACTCCTACCAAAAATAAAGGTTCCTTTTTCTTTGCATTCTTTCTAGAATTTATTACTTGAGTTCTTATCAAATCTGATAATCTGTTTTATTTTAATTTGTATTTCTTGAATGGCCAGTGTTGTTTATTTATTGGCAATATGTATTGTGTATGCATTTCTTGGCCATTTGTATATCTTTATCTGAGAATTCTCTCTTCATTTTAGATTCCAATTTTTGGATTGACCCTTTAAATTTGAGAAGTCTATTTTTGAGTTCTTTATATATTCTAGATATGAATCATTGTCTGATAGAGTAGCTGGCAAAAAAATTATTCCTATTCTATAGGGGGGCTCTTCACCTTATTATTTGATTCTTTGCTGTGCAGAAGGTCTTTAATTTGATGTGATCCCTTTTGGTGATTCTTGGTTTATTTCCTCAGCAACGGTTTTTTTTTTTTTTTTTTTGAGACAGGGTCTCACTTCATAGTTCAGGCTGGTCCTGAACACAGCCTTGAACTCAGCAATCCTCCTGCCTCTGCTTCCTGAGTGCTGGGGTTACAGGTGTAAGCCAATACACCCAACATTGTGGTATGTGGTATTGATTGCTGGTGGGCAAGAGTCACCATGCCCAGCTTTGTTATATGTAGTTACCTATGATAGAACCTGGGCCCTAGTGCTTGCAAGGCAGGCACCGGAAACACTGAGCTAAATCCCTAGCCTTGCTCAGAATGTTTTTGACTATGTTGATATCTTCAGGAGTTTCACCACGACATCAGCAAACATTATAATTTAATTTGTTTCTTCCTTAATCGTATCTCTTCACTCTTTTGTCTTGTTGCTGTAGTTGCTGTTCCAAGAATTATATTATGCAGAAGTAGTGAGAGTAGACATCCTTCTGTTGCTCTTCATTTTAGAGGGAAAGCTTTTACCTTTTCTCCATTTAGTATGATGTTGGCAGTTGGTTTGTCATAGATGACTTTTAGCACCTTAAAATGAAGACCTGCTATGACTATTTTTTCAGTGTTTCTTTTCTTTTTTTAGTTTTTTGAGACAGGGCAGTGTCTCACTTTGTAGTTAAGGCTGACCTTGAACTCACCTTCTAACCAGGCTCACGTTGAATTCATGGCAATCTTCCTACCTCTGCCTCACAAGTGCTGGGACTATAGGTATGAACCACCATGCCAAGCCAGTGTTTCTATTGTGCATCAAAATTTAACATTTTAAAGTTTTTCAGATATAATAATAAAGTAAAACTGTGGTCTCAACTGTGCAAAAGAGAATTTGAGGTTAGGTAGGTGGATCTAGGTATTGATTCCTTTTTTTCCTCCCTCCAGAGGCAAGGTTGAAGATCAAATTTTCTCTCAGTACTTCTGAAGCACAATTTTGTTTGCTTACTTGTTTTATCATTAAATTGCTATGGATGTTAAGTATCTGGGACTTCTTTCTATTGATCATGTCCAAAAGGTAGGCAAATTTCTTCAGGACACATCCCAAACTCCAATAGATTAGCTTTAAATCCTCATCTGACCATGAACTAGCAGAGACCCTTCGATAAAGATTGTGAAACTCTCTGTTGGTTAGTTTTCTCATTGGTAAAATAGGAGATATGATAAAAATTTATCTTTGGCATTATTAAAGTACTAAATTACTATGTTTAATGGACTTTTATATGATAAATATTAGGTAAATAGTGATATTTTTATTGTTCTTGCTGTTATCATTAGCATTTTTATCATCATTGCACCATATAGATAGATTTTAAGTAATTTATGACACTGTGTCAGATTCTACTACAGCAAGCAGGATCTGCAAGAAAATTTTCCTTTGACAAAGGTGTAAAGAAATTCATAGAGATGAAAAAGAAAGAGAGAAGGATGAGGAGGAACTGGTGTGGGGGAGGAGAAAGAGGAGAAGAAAAAGAAGAGGGAGGAAAGAGGAGGACAAAGAAGAGGAAAGAAGAGAGAAGGGGAAGAGAATGGAAGGGGAAGAAACTAAAGGGAAAGAAAGGTGGTTTGTCATGGAAAATAAGTACACATCCTGAAGCAGAATAATTACCATGGTTCTTTGCTGTATCAATAAATGTTTTCTGGTTCCACGTCTGTAAGCTGAAGTATTAACATTTTTAATGTGACTTGAGGGCATAAATTGGTTCATAGAAATGTGTCTCCAGTCAAGTTAATATGACTTTTTACATGTATTAAATTTGATTTGGCATACTGGGAAGCTCTGTTTTCCAAATTAGATCTTCTCTCTTATTTTAGGATGCTTAAAATGCTAAAAATCAAATCAAAACTTGCTTAATTAATTTAAGCTGGTTTTAGTAGTCTTCTGTGTATTAAAGTGAACAAGGGCAGTCATATTAGGACTATTTATAATTCCAGGACACTACATGGCAGAATGAAGACAGATATAATTTAATCTTGCTCAGTTTGAAGGAAACCAAACTCCAGTCTTGGACTTTATTCAACTCCTAAGAAGCTGAAATAAAAATCCATCATTTGAAAATGAAACTGAGCCCATAAAATATTACAGATTTTGATTCACAAATTTTGAAATGTAGTGGAGTGCTTCCTTTGTCCCTCACCAGCCTCAGCCATTCTAAGACTGTCATAGAGCGTGACGCAGGATTAGCAGTGTCTCTGGTGATGAGTGTTATGGATATTTAAGACCAAAAGCTGAGGCATGAATCTTCCTAACCTAGTAAGGGAGTCTGGAGGACCTAGCAATTGATTCTGGAGTGAGAATATAAACCTTGAACTAAACACCTGAGACTGTTACACTTGAAGAAAATTATTTTCTTTCTAAGTTTTGACATCTTTCTTTGAATGAGAGGATTAAGTCACTTAGGGAGCTTTTTCTGGTCTATCACACTTCTCCAAATATCTGTTAAGGTTTGACTGTGTCCTTGGCAAAATTCAAGTGTGGTCAATGTGATGGCATTAAGATATAGGCCAAGGATTTAGCTCAGTGGTTCCCTTGCCTACTGTGTAAGTACAAGGGCCTGGGTTTGATCCCCAGTAACCACACAGAACAATGCTGGGTGTGGAGACTCATACCCACCAGCAATCAGCACCACATACCACCATACCACAGTGCTGGGCCACAAGACTCTGTCTTTTAAAAAAATATGAGAGAGAGAGTAATAGAGTCCTGAAAGAGGTGATCAGTCCATGAGGGTCCCTCCTCTGTGAATGAGATTAAACACTCACATAAAGGGGCATGGCAAGAGACTTTCTTTTCTTTTCTTCTTTCGCCTTTTTCCTTTCCACACTCTGTCATGTGTGTACACTGAATTTCTCCCCTCCAAAGGTCACAGAATATAAGAATTCATTTTAGAAGCAGAGGTTGGAAGTTTACCATACACCAAGCATGGCAGGGTCTTGATACAATTAAGAGAAGATAATTTTAGGGGTGCTGCATTTCTGTGCAGGTAATTGTAATATAAGCTTGTAATGGTGTGTAACAGCTCATACAAGACTACATTTGGTTTATCTGTAGGGTGTGATTCTTGTCAAAGGCACATGTGATGCTGAGCTATCATTTTTGACTCCTGTCTGGAATTGTGAACAGCATTATTGCTAGTGGAGAAGTACACCTGCCAATTGAAATATGAAAGGTTGTACTTGAGGAGAAAGCTTTTTCTGTAAAATCTATCAAAAATGCCCTCAAGTTGTAATGAGTGCCATACTAAAGTGATACTCAAGGTGAACACCAAAGAGCAGCAATGGCACCATGACTTGAGAACTCACTAGAACTAAGAATCTCAAAGCCTCTCTTAGACTTATGGTACAAGGTTATCTTGGGACTGTATCAGAAATCTGTTGAGACATCTTCTCCAATTCTTATGCAACTCAAAGGTTGAGAAGAACTGCCATTATGAATAAATGGACTCATTCACACTGTGTGACTCTGTAACACCCTCTGCAATTGCCATGCTCCAAATTCAGCCACATCCAAAAGACAGAGAATGTGCAATATGAGCAATTTTTCAGAAAAATCCTGGACAAAGAGGCCCACTCAGACTAAATAAAGAAAATCAAACCTGTGGAAAGAGACCCGATGGATGCCCCAAATGGACTTCCTCATACCGATATCCATGTGAGGCTCGTTAAATATAGAATAAAAGAGAGAGGTGGCTGGAAAGCTGAATCACCACATAAGCTACATCCCCAGTAGCCCCAGCGATGCAGAGGACAATCTGACCACAGGTCTGCACTCCACTTTGGTGTCTGTGGTGCTTTCGTGTGTTTTCTTCAAAGCTTTAACCACTCTTTATGGGCTGTCTAAATTTGATGATTGTGTAGGGCTTTGGGAAATATTTGAAAAATTTGTCACAAAACCTCCCTCAGAACAAACTTATATAATTTAACTTTTCATAGAAAACACATGCTAACCTTGGATGGGTTGGCAATTCAGCTCTGTTCCTTGCCATTTCTGTTCAATCATTTGCCAATGTTGACATTGTAACAAGGGTGATCCATCTCTAATTTAAAGGGTAATTAATGTCCAGTGCTTTTCATTTTATCAATGTTTTTCTTTTCCAAATGGTAAGAAAATATAGTGCATAAACCTTCTAAATGGAAAACATATAACCTTAAAATTTAACACACTAATCTTGAGTGCAAAGCCAAAGGTTATTGATCCTATCTTTTTCTAGTGAAAACAAGATGATACAAATCAGATCAAAACAAAACAAAATAAACAAGCAGAAAACCTTCCACAATGGAAGCTGTGTTGAGACCCACTATGGGAACATGGGCAGATCAGCCCTTTTGCTACTAGCTATGAAGCATCTAATCAATTCCGTGACACCTGACAAGGGAAACAGATATTGCTTTGTTTCTTTTACATTGTTTCATCTTAGTAAAAGAGAAGTTATGTAAATGGGAAGAAGGGCCTTTTTACACTTGCTAAGAAATTATTAAGAATTGTGTGTAGAGCAAGTCTCCACCTTATAGATGAGTTCTCTTTTAGGAGAATATTCCTAAGTTAGACTCGACTATAAGTCTGACAAAGTGAATCTTACACATCTTTGACACAAATACACAATGTATATTGCTTTGTGTTTCCTAGCAGTTCCCTCTACATCACCATTATGTCTTTTCTTCTTACTTCTACACATCCGGGGCTCTGACTGAGCCCTGTACCACCGTGCACTGTTGCACTTACAGTAATCACACAGCTGCACAACTGTAATAATGTCCATCAGACATGTGACCTACTTCTGTGATTTGTTCTGATCTACAGGTGTTCTTAACATGAGTTCTGTTCATATTGGTAAAAGTTCACAACTCAAATGTTTATAAGTTGGGAACTTACTGTAATTTTAAGTGGGATCCAATTTTTTTTTTTACTTTGATTAAAACATAACATCACACCTACCATTTTAATCATGTTGAGTGTACAATTAGTGCGGTAACTTTGCTTACATTACTGTGCAGATCTCTGAAATCTTTTTCTCTTGCAAAAGTAAAACTTCATATTCAGAAAACACCAGCTCCTCTTCCCCCCATTTGGAGACTGTAGCAACTACCTTTCTTATTTTATGATTTTGACTACTTCGAATATTTTACATGAGGATACCATATGGTATCCTTTTGTGATTGACTTATTTTGCTCTTATAATGTCCCTGAGACTAATCCATGTTGTAGCATGTAATAGAATTGTCTTCTTTTCTAAGGCTGTGTCTCAGCACTTTATACTGCAATCAACAGTATATTAGTTTCCCTGTATTACTGCTCACACTCTTCAGTGAACACTGTAATGGACATGAGATGATACCAGGGTTTTGATTTGCATTTCTCTCTGGATTAGTGATGTTAACACATCTTTATGTTTACTTGTTGAACGATTTCTGTCTCTTTATGGAGAATTAATTGTCTGTTCATTTTTCTTTGCTTTTTTAAGCTTGAAGTGTTGTGTTCTTTAGCTGCAGAATTCTTTATATAATCTAGATCACAGTCCCTTATAGGATGTATGATTTGTAAATAAATTTTTCTATTCTGAAATAGTTTTACATTGCTTTAAAATACAGTATTTATCAGCTTAATCTCACTCAGATAGCACAGGATTATCAGTCCTAACCCACATGTGAGTCCATTAAGTTTTATAGGAATCTTTACTTTCTCCTGAAATGTTGCTCAACCAATATCTAATGCTGTAATACAAAATTCCTGCCACTCATTTCTACTCTTCTTCTGAACCCCAAATAGATCTATACTTTGCAGACGATGATTCATGCTCTGAAGTCTAGTTCTTGCTTCTGTCCAGAAAAACCAATCACAAGTAGTTTGGAAGAGCTGAGTTGTGATGCACTGGTCACAGGGAATGTGTAGACTCAGCTCTGCTCAGTAAGGGTGGAAGGAAGTTACAGGTGACATGTGACAGAAGGGCAAGGCAGGAGAGCAGTGGACTTTGTACTATTCTCTCCCTAGTTCATAAATGAAAATTCATGATTTTAACAGTTACTTAGGGCTCAGCAATTTAAAAATAAATCCTTTATCCAGAAGGACCTTTTGATGGCTAAGCTAACTATATCATATTGAGCTTTTATTGTATTCTCAATCGATATCCAATCTAGTGTTTTCACTAAGCTTTTGTTCCTGTAGTGGAGAGCTTTTGTTCACGTGTGGGTTAGGACTGATAAACCTGTGCTATCTGAGTGAGATTAAGCTGATAAATACTGTATTTTAAAGCAATGTAAAACTATTTCAGAATAGAAAAAATTACTTACAAATCATACATCCTATAAGGGACTGTGATCTAGATTACATAAAGAATTCTGCAGCTAAAGAACACAACACTTCAAGCTTAAAAAAGCAAAGTTAGTTACTGGCCCAGGTTTCACCCTCCTGGGACACAAAGGTTTTCACTTAGATCCCAGAGACTCGAGGTATATGCTTTTGGTAAAAGCTGATGTAGTGATTTGTACAGGACTAGGTCAAAGTTACAGGGATGGTCACAGTATGACAAGTAAATAGGCATCACCCATGTTTTTATTTATGACTATGTACACTTTCA
>PVIR01018702.1:0-33780 GCA_004026965.1 Petromus typicus | reverse complement strand
GGAAAGTATTTATTTGAAAAGTAGGAATTTTAAGAGACATACATTTTGGAGAAGGCCAAAGGAAGAAAGGTGATGAGATGGTAGGCAAAGAGGTTAAATGATCCAAAATGACTGAAATATTATGTACTTACAGTCTCTCTCTATATTATACATATATATTCAATTTCTGAAAATGAATATATATACTAATAAAAAGTAGGAATCGAGAAAAATACAAAATGTTTGAATACCTTGTTTCTTAATCTTTTTCCAATAAAGAATTCTGTGAGTGAATTTTTTCTAAAATACTGTACATTTAGCCCCAAATTGTTTGCAAGGCTGAAGCAGTTGCGGATCACATAGGGTTAACACTAACTTGACAGGTCACAAGCAGGATGTCAGAGATTACCCTGCTTAGGAAGAAGGATGCTCTTAGGATCAGAAACTATAGCCCAGTCAGACAGAAGCTGTAAATCCACTTGAGTTACACAGTCTCCAGGCAGCAGGAACCAAATGTCTTCCTACAAAGCAGTAGAGAACAGTATAGGCTCCTTACCAAAGCTATCAAATTATCCAGAAATACTTCATAGCAAATTACCATGGAAAAAATTTTTATTATATTTGTATATTTTACAGGAAAAAAGCATGAAGTGACTTTTAAGCTCTGTCTAACGTATACAATTCCTTATAATGTCCATTTTTAAACTTCTCAAGAGTTCCATGATTGTAACTTCCAAATAGTTCTCAAGATTTTACAGCAAGTGAACTATCAATTCAATATATTATCAGATTATCTAATTAGAAACTCATCCCCCTTCAAGGAAAGAGCTTTATCAATTTGAAACCCACAAAATACATACATACATTTTACCTTTCAGAGCTTCTCCAATCCCTCTGGGTACTTCTAGTGACTCATAAGCTAATTACAAACCACAAGCAATAGAGGCACTCCCTTGTGCCTGTTATCAATGGCCCCAAATCACTGCAAAAATTCCACTAGGACATATGGTCCAAAAGTAAAAAGAGAAGAAAATTCCTACCTAAAAAATTCAGATATAAACAGCTCTAGGACAAGGTATTATCAACTCTAGGATGGCAGTGAAACCCATGTGAGAAAATGATCAACACAAAACAAAATGTAAGCCGAAGAAATCACAAGAAATACAAAGGCTAGGCCAGGTGTGGTGGCCCGTACCGTAATCCCAGCACTTGAACCCAAAGTTCAAGATTAGCCTGGGTTACAGAGGCCCTCTCCTCAAGAAACAAAACAAAACAAACAAACAAAAAAAGAAATACCGACTCTTAAGCAGAGTTGTGCTGAGCGTCTCCTGTTTCAAGTCATTATAGGTGATAAATACGTAGGTCCCTGGGCTTCGTGACCTATGGTATTGCTAGGCACAGGGTGGAGAAGCAGATGACAATTCAGCTGCCTTTTGGTAAACTAGACATGGCAGAATTTGCAAAAGTGTAAAACAACAGAATTAAAGTTTTGCTTATTTCTGGATATATAGTGTGACTTCATTAAAAGTATGTTGTCGTGTGTAATTATTTCAGTGCTTTCTAGGCATTAGAAAATTCACTTTCAAGGTTTTTAAATTACTTTTGGATTCTCTTTGGCAAGTTTTGATCAATATAAGCCACATAAAGAACAGTTCTTCATAAGTTTTGGTTTTTAATTTTAAGTTAACATATAATAAAACTGACTTTCTTGGCATGCAGTTTGATGAATTTTAATCCTATATAGGTTCATGTGACTGTCACCACACTCAGAATAAAAAGCAATTCTATTACCAAAAAAAGAGCATCTGGACCCGGCCCAGAGGACCCAGACGCGCTGGGGCGGGATTTTCCTTTTCTGTAACAGAGAAGCCGGGCCGGCCAGTGCCCGATCTGGACGGGGTCGCGCCGGGACACCTACGGACCGCGGAGGCAGGGCGGCTGCCGCGGAGGCGCACGCTCCGGAGCTCCGGAGCCCGGGACAGGCAGCACCGGACAAGGCACAGGAGGAGGCGCCGAACTCCTCCGGAGCCGGACGGGGCCGCAGGGTCTCCTGTGGGACAGGGACCCCAAGACGCCGGGTGGTTCGGGAGCCACAGGGCTGAGCCCCAACCTCCTCCACTGCCTGCCTCGAGTGGACTCCTCACCAAAACACGACCGGCGAACTGAACACATGTGCACGAGCCACCAACCCGCGAAGCGCTCCAGCCCTTGCAGCCGCCGCCACAGAAGCAACCCGCGCGAATTCGGGCGTTCGGACCTCGGCGCCTGAGCCACAGGTCCCGCCAGGGCGCCGTAGTCGGAGCGACAGCCGCGCGCTCGCCCTGGCCGGCCACCGTAGTCGGAGGGACGGCCTGGCCGGCCACCGTAGTCGGAGGGACGGCTTCCAGACACCCTGCAGACGGTCACTTCCGTGCACTACCTGCCCGGGGCGCCTCTGCCTATGTTCGGGATCATTTTCTGGGCTTGTTCTTCCTCGCCCTCACCCAGTCACCACTCCGGCGAGAGAGCATCCGTAAGCAAGCGCTGCATCTGAGAGCATCTGTGAGCAGTGTCCCCCTGGTAGACGAGCCGCATCAAGGCCGCCCAAGGCCTAACGAACAATTGGACTTCAACTACCAGCATGTCATTCGACATTACGCGCGTCTCGGTGGGAACTACAAGACCCGGCATGCCCCGCGCCTACTGTCCTCGCACCCCGCCACCACCAATGTAGATCTCCAACGAAGCCCCACTTTGCTGAAAAATACCTTTGTTCTCTCTTAATCCTCTGCAAGGGTACTCCAAGCTAAGCTACAATGAGGACTGGTGGTTCAGCACGTGAAGATCCCAGGATATGTGCACGCGTTTTCTACATACTTGACAAGTATTGAAAAAGGACAGTATTGGAGAGGCCTCACTCTTGAGAGATGTCGAGAGAAATACTAAATTATTGCACAGTGTAGTCCTGGGTCATGTTGCAGTACCGTAGATTCTAGTGGAACAAAGATTACCAGGCATGATTCTGAGATGCGTAGGAAATTACAGTAAACGCTAGAAAAAAATATCCCATACTACCAGATTATGAAAACGTTACAGAATGAAGGGTTGAAAACTTCGGTATTAAATTTGCAACATGTATTTCAATATTTAACGTGTTTAGTGATTTGCAAACATTTATTTGTATTATTCACAAAAAAAACGAGTAACTAACCAAATATTTATTTTCCTTTCACATGATGGGACCACACAAGAACAAATCAAACAGTATGACAAGAAGATAAATGGGACATTTATTAGAGTGAGCAAACAAAATAACTATTTCCTTGTTTGGTTAAATAGTCTGTGGTTCCATTTTTTAAGTTTAGAACTGTGATTACTGAGAAAACATAGCACGAATCACTTAAGTAAGTCATTTATGTGCTTTCTTAAGCTTCCGTAAAAACCTGGACAACAAGAAAGAATATATCTTAAACAGGCTATGAAAAACAATTCTTGGATTTCTAAAATAACTCCAGATATGCAAAATTAAATTGTAAATGTACCACAAACATTGACTTTTAATAGATTTATAGCACAACAAATTTAAATTGGTTAGGAAAGGGGAACAGAACACCTTTCCTTTTAGAATTTAATGTGGAAGTCACAGAGGGACCTTCTATTCTGTAATACTGACATGGCATCAGCTACCACACGAATTGCTTTCCAACTCCATTGTTCTAAATTATGCAACACTAACAAGTAAATATTTAAAATCTGATCATGGAAAACCATCTTCAGCTTTCCATACTCATGCACCAAAACAATATACATACAGTAAAAGAGAATAATTCCATTGGAGTGTTTCAAAGGTGATGCTTATAAACTATAATTTGGTTATCATATATTCATAGGCACTTATAGTAAATACACACATAATTGCAGCTGCTTATTAGTAACGTTAGGAAGGAAACTTTAACATATACTAAATGTTTGATATACACGTTTGTACAGTGCTTTGAATGATCAATTGTGTAAACGAACATGGAAGAGTTTAAAGAGTACATAATCTGTGTAACGGATGATGTCTTTGAGTCTGGCACCTGCATCACTCAGCAGCATTCTTTCCTGTCAAGTCTTTGCTTTACACTTCTTGTTACGAGCTACACAAGACAGGACAAGTTGTCTATTCCGGTTCAACAAATAGCTGATGAGTGCTACTGAGGCAGAGCACTTAAGTACTATAAGCTGTTTCTGAAGCACGGAAAACTTTGATAATTAGAAAATATTTAACATTATTTAAGTTAAATGCAGCCATAATGGGATGAATAACTTGTAGACTTCTACAGGCTAAAAAGTTGCTTTTAAAACTTGCTGAAAATTTTTTCTCCTTTCCAAATGACCATATTTTAGCCCTTTTTCCTACATCATCAATTTCTCCCTCCACTGCCCCCTTCACCTCAGTCTACAAATGTGCACAACATCCCAAAAGATTTTTAAACATCTTGAGTGGACCCTGCTTTCCTGCCTAAAGCAGTATTGTTCTATCTTCTTTTTCCTTTCATACTTGTACTTCAGCAAGTGCCACAAAGAAAATCTTAGGCCTGAAATAGGGTGTCTTCACAACAACTAATGTTTAAACACCCACCACTGTGCTAAGTCCTGAGAATAAAGAAATTCGGACACGGAGCTCATGGTCCCTACTGCAGAGGGATGAACACTGTGACAGACGTACGGACAAGTGCGAAGAACACAAGGAGAGTCAGTTGCTCCCAAATTGAAGGATTCCAGAGGAAGAAGCTCCTGAAACTAGGGAAGTGATTAAAAAATAAGAATCAACTAGCTGTAAAAGAGGGTGGGTGGATCAACCTGTCTAGGATAAGCTAATCTCAGCAGGCGCACAAGCGTAGGTTGTGGGAGTTAGATTCACAGCATGAAAAGACAGACGGGTGCTCCCGGGCACTGGGAGGGTGATCTTGAACTAAACTGGGTACAGAGGGGACCACCAGGGCACTAACAGAGTCAGACTGCATTCGAGGCAGCTGGGTGCAGCGCAGAGCATGGACTGGGCTGACAGGACCAGTCAGGAGACTGCTTTCATAATTTGATGGGTTTTTTAGTGGGAACTAAGAAAAAATAAGGAAAAGCAAAATGTTGGTCAGACATAGCAAGATAGAATCCAGATGAGTTGGAAGTGATAGAAGTATTCAATGGAGACTTGCACAACTAAGGTTTCTGGCTTTTCAGTTTTCCGCACCTTGAGTTAGAAATGCTTCAACGTTGCAGCGTAGCTATGCTTGGGAGACCGTTATATGTAGCTTTCCCGGGCATGGTGTGAGCTGAGCACAACATATTCGCCTGGGACCCATCCACTTGAAACAGGACGGAACCGTACATGGGAACAGGACTGTGAGCTGGGGAGTGAGGATGTGACCCAGTAATCAAGAGGTCAACGGCAGCATCCAGGACAGAGAAGCAGGTGATACAGACATGTGTCCACGAACCCTCCAAAGGAGACTGGAGGGGTTTTTTTTTTACCTAAGAGCAGGGAGCACTGGTTCAAATGTGGTGCTGAAGAGCGAGGGGAGAGCTGAACACGTCCCTGGGTCCAGCAGTCGTGAAAAATGGGACTGAAAAAACAACAAAGTTCAAGAAAGCTTCAGGGTACAAAGTCTGCAGGACAGAACTGGCGTTTATTCAGGCCAGGAGGCAAAGCAAAAACTAAGAGAAGTGGAACGTAGCAAATTAGAAGAAGGAAAAAAGGGGTTTTAGAGGGGAAATGAAGGGAGGGGAGAGGATTACCGAGGGGGAGTCGCCCGCCGGAGCTCTCGAAACAGAAATCTTGTGTAATTCTGAGCCCCCCAACCCGTGTGTGTGTCTTTGTCTTTGCTGTCTCGGCAGCAGAGGGCAAAGGCCTGACTCACAGCCCTCTAAGCACACCCTCTTAGAACAGAACCACCCGCCTCCTCCAGCCGACTGCTGTGGGGCAGAGAGCCCCGCTCCACCTCTAACAGCAGCATGGCTCACGAGCTACCTCATGTCCAGACTGAAGTTTACAGTTCTAAATATTAAGGCCCATTGCTTTGGGCTCAACCATGATCCTGTAAGAGAAGTCCAAGCAATAAAACATGGAGGAAATATATGATATGCTGGAAAGCTTCTAGGAAATGTATTCCTCACTTTAAAAATGTGGTACATGTTATACACTTGCAGTCCTAACATCATTATTCACAATAGTTAAAAGTAGAAACAACCCAAATGTTGACTAACAGAAGATGCAATAAGCAACATGAGATGCACACACGCAATAAAATACTATCTATATGCCATTAAAAGGAAAGAAATTCTAGCACATGCTGTAGAGTGGATGAAGGTAGAGGACATGGTGCTGAATGAAATACTCCAGTTACAGAAAGATAAATACTCCGTGCACAGGAATTCCCTAGAGTCATCAAACTCATAGAGGCAGAAAGAAAAATGGTGGGTGCCAGAGAATATGGGTAAGGGAACTGAAAAATTGTCATTTTGCAAAGGTTTCAATTTTATAAAAAGAGTTTTCCGGTACTGAATGGTGGTGAATGTTGCACAATTTCCACACATTTTTATGCTACTGAACCGTACATTTAAAATGGTTAAATAATAAATGTTACTACAGTGAAAAAATTGAGGAAAAAAAAGCTCCACTGTATTTCAAGACCACTTAGTGAAAAAAGAAAAGTGTTCTGCAGCTGGACCCCTGCCTCTGACGGCATGCAAAAATTAACTCAGGGGCCGGGGAGTCAGCTCAGTGCTTCCAGCGCCTGCCTTGCAAGTGCATGGTCGGAGTTCAGTCCCCAGTAACCACATACATCAATGCCGGGCGTGGGACTCACACCCACCAGCCATCAGAACCACACAGCACAATGCTGGGTGTGGTGGCTCACACCTATAACCCAGCACCCGGGAGGCAGAGGCAAGAGGATTGTTGTGAGCTCGAGGCTCACCTGGACTATATAGTAAGCTCAGGGCCAGCCTGAACTACAAAGCAAGACCTGTCTCAAAAAAAAGTAACTCAGAAGCCCCTTTGCCATGCCACCTGCACTGGAGCCAGCCAACTATGGACTGTGTACCTCTACACACCGAGATAAAGAAACCTTTCCTCCTTTATCATTGAGTGTCTCTTTTTCTCAGCAATAAGAGAAAAGTAACTAACACAATTAGTATCTAAAATACTTAAAGAATTCCTATAGCTCAACAACAAAAAGAAAGCAAACCAAGTAGAAATAGGCAAAGGACATCAACAGATAGTTCTCTGAAGGATCAATGGCCAATAAGTACATGAAGTGATACCAGCCTTAAAGGAAAACAAAATTCAGAGCTCCCTGAGATGCCGCTTTTGTTCTGAGAACTTAGATGTTTTGGTATATTCGAGTCAGTCCAGACCCAGGAAAAGCGGACAGAAGGAAGGAGCTGGCTTTGCACACAGGCCTCACAGAGGGGCACCTCCTGTCGTGTGGCGCCACAGGAGCAGTGCCAGGCGTGGCTCCAAGGACGGGAGGGAGGGAACGTCTAGGAAGAATCTTCTTGGGAGCTCCCCAGAAAAAGCAGGACAGAGCATAGCATAAGACTGACTGCTCAGATGATGCAGGGAGGCTCTGGGCACCCGAGGTGGTCTCTGCTAAAGCTCACAGGCTTGGGATTGGTTGTTTACAAAAGCCAAGCTTCGAAGCAAGTCATAGCTGCTTTAGGAATGAGCTCGCCCTGACAGGCAGGATATCCAGCACCTGAAGGGCTCCAAGCGTTAGACCATCGAGAACCCAGACGGTATGAAAACAGTTGCTGTAATATTAACTCTGTGATGAGTGGGCACCAAGTGGACAAGAACTTAAGAAAACACAGTTGAGGGCCAGGGATATAGCTCAGTGGTTCCGGCGCCTGTCTTGCAAGTGCAAGGAACCGGGTTCGATCCCCAGTAACCACATAACAATACTGGGTGTGGAGACTCAGCCCAGCAGCAACCAGTACCACATACCACAGTGCTGGGCATGGTGGCTCACGCCTCTCATCCCAGCACTCGGGAGGCAGAGGCAGGAGGATTGCTGTGATGTGAGTTGGAGGCTGAGCTCAGGGCCAGCCTGAACAACAAAGCGAGACCCTGTCTCAAAAAAAAACCTTAAAAAAAAAAGAAACACAGTTAGAACAACTTCATGCCTACCAGGCTGAGCGTAACTAAGCAAGTGAAGAACAGGAGTATTGGTGAGCATGGGACGCGGCTCAGGGAAGGTGCGGTGCTCGCTCACAGAGGCCTGTGCTCAGTCCCCTGCACTGCAAACAAGGGAGAGAATACTGACGAGAGCAGAGAAATAGAACCCTCGTGCATTGCTGATGGGAATCTAAACGGTGCCGTTAGTGCGGAAAACAGTTCGCTAATTCCTCCAGAAGTTAAACAAAGATTCCTTGTGGCCTAACGATTCCATTTTCACATGCGTATCCAGGAGAACTGAAATCAGGGGCTTAGATTCGTGCATGCCACTACTGACGGCAGCATTGTTCCAAAAGTGAGAACGACGCAAATGTCCATAAACACCAGATAAATGCATGAACAAAACGCGATGCGTCCCTTCAATGACATATCATTCAGCTATAAAAAGGGACAGAGATCTGGGTGCTATGAGGCATGCCTCTACTCACTGCACTTAGGGAGGCTGAGGCAAGAGGATCGCATGTTCAAGCCTAACCCGGGCAACTTAGCAAAACTCTTTATCTCAAAACAAAAAAAGGTCTGAGGCCATAACTCAACACAAAGGCCCTGGATTATCCCCAGAACCACCACCAAGGGGGGAGCAGAGGCCTGATCTCTGCTAGGACACAGATGAACCTTCTCATGTGAAAGATGTAGCTACAAAAGGCAACATATAGCGTGACTCCATGTCCACGGAATACCCAGAGGAGGCAAATCCAGGGAGACAGAAGGCAGATCCGTGGTTTCAGGGCTGGGAGAGGAGTGAAGAGAACAGGCGAGGTTCGTTTTGGTGAGAATGTTCCAGAAGCGATAGTGGTGATGATTGCACAGCATCACGAGCTTACTAAAAGCCGCTGAGTTGTGCACTGTGAAATGATTAAAATGATGGTCCTCGTGCATTTCTTACCACAATTTTTGAAAAGCAAAACCCAAAAGGGGGTCTCTGCTGAGCATTTTGGACCTGAAGGTAAAATGCATGTAAAGCTCACAAGCATGTACAAGGACTCAACACATGATGAGTGTCATCGTCCAATGCACATCAGTCTGGAGGTACTTACTTAGATTCATGGCACAATGGAAGAACTGTAAGTCTGTGAACGAACAACATGCTATTTGAGAAGAATAGATAAGGGTCTAGTCAGTCTGTTCTTTTCAATACCGAGAAATAAGATATGTGGGAGAAGTCAGCATTGCAGCAACACATTCACATCCATAAAGCTGTTATTATGACCCTGCTTTCCAACAGTGGATTGTAAACAATGCTGGCAGCTTTCAGCTGGTTGGATTTCAAATGAGATAAATAATCATATAAGGATGTTCACAAATCTATACCAGGGTGTCATGACATTTTTTATGAAGTAGGATTATCATAGCTATATACTGTTTTAATCTTTTTTTGCAAGGAATAAATATTGGTAGCACATTAATTCTTCATTTTTAAAGGTAAGCAATAGCATTAAAAATTACTACTAAATTCACAAACAAAAGGCTTGGCCTTGATATGAATTTACAGTGGTACCCTGATAGCTGACCAAGGAATATTGATTGATCGATTGGTTCAGAGAGTGAAACCTTGCAGGAAAGCCCCTTCACCCTCCCTTGGCCTTTAGCCACACCCTCACTCTGTCCCTTCCACCACTCTGACACTTCTAAAAAAGTCATCTTTCTTCACTGACCATCTATTTTTTTTGCAAGTTTCTCATTAAAACTCATGAATCACTGTTTGAATAGATATTTTGTATTCTACGAGGATTTTTGTTTTGGTTCTATTTTGGGTTTGGTTTGGTTTTTTGAGACAGGGTTTCATTTTGTAGTTCAGGCTGGCCCTCAGCTCACTGTGTAGTCCAGGTGAGCAGCAAACTCAGCAATCCTCCTGCCTCTGCCTCCCAAGTGCGATCACAAGTGTGAGCCACCACACCCAGTACTGTGGTACTGATTGCTGGTGGGCATGAGTCACCACACTCGGCATTGTTGTATATGGTTACTGGGGATTGAACTCAGGACCTTTTACTTGCAAGGCAGGCGCCAGAACCACTGAGCTAAATCCCCAGCTCTTCTATGAGTTTTTTTTTGTTGTGAATCCTTCATTTGTTTGGGGGTGGATCCCATTTTCAAACACACAAGGCTGATAATCAGGCTTTGATACTAGTAAATTCACTAAAATTTCCAGTTATCCTAAGAGTCAGCCAGCCCTCCCACAGTGTATGGGGAGTAAAGAGTTACAAGGACCTCAGCAGTATTCAGAGCAATGCTCTGCTCTTTAAAACAAAACTGTGTCACTTCGTACCTGCGAGGGTGGTCACACACGGTGGATGCTGACATCCCACTGTATCAGTCAGTACTTACCAGAAGACAGATACAGCACAAGACACTCAGGTGTAGGTGAATTTACAAGAGTGGCCACCACAAAGTGGGCTGAGGAGAGTGCAGAAGGGCTGTCTGCACACCGAAGACCACAGGATTCGGTCGAGGGTCTGGGCTCACTGCAGAGTCCCTCCTGGGTCAGTGTCAGGAGGCTAACGGCCTGCGATGCGGCTGCAGGGTCCACACGGGAAGCCAGGAGCTGACATGCCGGGTGACGTAAGCTCCTCCCAAGGATCAGAAGTAGCCGTGTGTGGAACTAGAGCAATTATTACTATAATAACTTAAATTGAAGCCATACCATAGGAAAGCCATTCCAAGTATCATCTCATCAATTTACAGAAAATAACCAGCTGATATTTTGATAGAAATTACATTGAACCCATCACTCAATTTCAAGAGTATCACCATCTCTTTAATTGGGTATTGGCATCTTAACATAATACTAAACCTTCCAATCCACAAACAAGAGTGTCTTTCCATTTATTTGAATCTTCTATAATTTCTTTCCATAATTTTTTAATTTTTTTATTCAGAAATCTTTCACTTCTTTTGTTAAAGTTATTCCTAAGTATCTTGTTCTATGTTTTTTACTATTATGAATGAGATTGTTTTTAGAATTTCAAATAACTGTTCATAGTTTATAAAAAACTTATTGATTTCTGTAAACTGATCCTGTATCTTCCTGCCTCGAGTACACTTGTTTATTGACTCTATTAGTTGTTCTGGACTCCCTAGGATTTATCTGATGTGTATATGGCCATTTTTATCTATAAATAGATAGTTTCTGCTTTCATTTTCCAATCTAGAGGGCTTCAATTTCTTCTTATCTAAAAGTATTGGCTGAAACCTTTATTGCAGAACTGAATAGAAATGGTAAGAATGGATTATCTGTGTTGTTCCCAGTCTAAAGGGGAAGATTATTAGCTGTTTGACTTCGGACAAGATACCTAAATCTCCGTGCTCATTTTCCTTGTGTGCAAAATGAGAATAATACTTGTAAGCCTGTCATGTAGGTTAAAGAATTAAGAGTACATGAACCAGAGCTGGACACAGATCACGTGCTCTTAGATATTCCCTGCTGAAGACGACAGGTCCGGTCACCTTCACGCTTAGTGTAACCGTGAAGGTGGCCAAACCTCAAAGACTGGCTCTTGAACATGGAAATCTGTGCCACAAATCATCACTATTACATTAAAGATATCCTGCTTCGTACGAAATAGGAAATTATCCAGATTAAGTCTATCCAGGCACTTGTTCCTAATACTGGTTACAGAAAAATACTGAGCACAGAAACCGGGTGAGTTCAGCAGCTTTCCAGAGCTGCCAGTAGGTGGCAGCTCAGAGTTGTGCTTTTAGGTGTCAAGCTTCACCTTCACAACCTCGGAGCGTCTGCCAGCTTGTCTCCAAGTTCTAACAAGCTTTAGAATGTATTAGTGATTCAAATACATGACTAAAAAAAATTTTTAAAAGTCCCTAACGCATTCGCCCGAGCCCCGCAAGATTCACAAGAAGGAATTCACTGTGGGCTCTCCCTGTCATGTTTTTTCCTACTTTCTTGGGAGTTTATTGTTCTTATCTGTCATGTTCAATGAATAAACATAATTTAAAACTTTTTTAAACTTCTAGTTTTCCTACTTCCATTCTTTACAGTAATGTTAGAGCTGAGGCTTCTCTCAGTTTTTCTTTTCACTATAAAGCTTTATAATGACTTTTAAAATTGATTTTTTAAAAAACAAAAAATACATGAGCTAGTCCCTTTCTATAGAATTTTACACTTACTGTGTGACGGTGCCTGTTAGTGACACAGACGAGGCTACCGTTGCTCCTCGAGAGTTTGCTGACGAGGTGTCTGCTGCTGTGACGCATACAGCCATGTGTCCCCCAGCTAAACCGCGCCACCGATGAGAGTCACAGCTGGCGCTGGTTTCTGCATCGCTGGCCTGGGTCTACCAGTGAGGCAGGCTGGCCCCAGTCCACCACCTCCAAGGCTGCCCTAAACCGACCATGGTGGCTTCTGGGCCCGTTGGAGCCCTCCGCTCCGCTCCCCGGAGCCTCACGCGCCTCTTGCTGCAGCGCGCTGCTTCTCTGTGAGGCTCATTCCCACGCTGGCTTCTCTGTGCAAGCTGCTGACCCTGAGTCGGACCCGCTGGGGACCGCGGAGACAGTCCAGTGGTGGTGAGGTGTCTGCAGCGAACGCAAACCGAGATGGCTGCTCAGCCCAAGATTCCCTGCAGCTCTGTCTGGCAAGAGTCGCCAAGCCTTGGCTGCCAAAGTGGGCACAGGATCCAGGCCCTGTCAGCCTCGGCTCAAGCTGTAAGTTTCCTCAGGGTGCAGGTAGGGTCAAAGGGAGAGAGACAGACGGAAAGACAGTTGTAAGGCGACTAGGCCTGAAGAAGCACAGTCAAAAGCACAGAGCACAGGTTGCTGTCTGTGCTCCCATCACACACTCAGATCGTCTGCAGAAGAAAGCTTGAACCACTGGAGAGAGAGAGAGGCAGAGAGACTCAGGAGTCGAGGAGGTGGGCGGCGTCTGCAGCCTGGGTTCTTGGTCCCTGGCGTCAGGTCCACTCCTGACCAGTCTGCTGCTTGTTCCTCGGCTCCGCAGAAGCCGGGCCAAGTGCCGGGCACAGCAGAGCCGCTCCTGAGCTCCCGCTGGGACAGACGCTCCACTGGGAGATGTCGTGACAGGAGCCAGATCCACTTGTCCGTATGAAACAATGTCAACCAGACAGAATGCATGCGACAAAGCTTTTGGATGCCGGGACCAGGGGGCAGGACCACGAGCCTGGCAGAGAGTCTGCAACTGCCCTCCATGCCATCACAGTCGGGGGGTGAGGGCCCGGGTGTCAGTGACAAGAGCGGGCAGCTCCCCACAGAGGGACAGAGGCCAAAGAGCCCGTCGTTGTTCCGCTGGCCCGGAAAGAGGGTGTGTGTGTGTGGGGAGCTACGGGAGCTGAGAACGGTTAAGAAAGAATAAAATTTGTAAAGTTACCTCTGAGCAGACGCACATTCTGATTCAGAAAATGCTCCAGAAGTTATAAAAAATGATTAAAAGAATGTGAGTCGACAAGTCCTCCATTTTTCCAAAAGCCAGCTCCAGTTGCATTGCTGTCGCACGTCACCAAAGATTCTTAATCAATACTCCCTACAATTCTACCTAAGTCCGTCTTCAGGAACTGATAATGGCTTCCCACGGTTTTGGCAATAAGAATGCTTATAATTTTACTGTTTATAAATGCCAAAGCTCACCAGACGTGATCACACTTACCTATAATTCCTCCACTCAGAAGGCTGAAGCAGGAAGAGAGAGAACTCAAGGCCACCGCAGACAGCATCGGGAGTTCAGAGCCGGTCTAGACTGCATAGTGAGATGCTGGGTCAAAAGAAGTGAAAATCAGAAAAACTCCAAATAGAGGCAAAATTATTCAAAACTTCATGTAATAAAATACTATATACAACTATGATGACATTTTAGTTCTTACCCACTGACAGAGAAATATGTCCATGACGTATTGAAGAAATTTAAGACTAGGGTACAAAATAGAATGCATAGTTTTTATTGTAACCTGTGTAAATAAAATTGGTATATCAAGTCCAGAAAATCATTTATCAAAATTTAAATAACTCTCTGCAGCTGAAACAAGTTTCAGGGTGTTTCGTTTTGGGGGGGAGGTGTTGCAGGTATTACACAGTTTTTTTTAGCTTTTTTTGAGACAGGGTCTCGCTTTGTAGCTCAGGCTGGCCCTGAGCTCAGCCTTAAACTCACATCACAGCAATTCTCCTGCCTCTGCTTCCCGAGTGCTGGGATTACAGGCGTGAGCCTCCACGCCCGGCACTGTGGTATGTGGTATTGATTGCTGCTGGGCGTGAGTCTCCACACCCAGTATTGTTATGTGGCTACCAGGGATCGAACCCAGGCCCTTGTGCTTGCAAGACAGGTGCTGGAACCACTGAGCTAAATCCCTGGCCCCTTATATGTTATTTTTTTTAACTGTATCTGCATTTTCTGCTTACTTTACAGCAAATTTGTTTTAATTTTTTTTAATATCCATTTCCTTAGCTGACTTTTGGGGTTCTAGTTTCTGCTTTTCTTTGTTGTTTTAAATCTACCAGTTTATTGCAAAGCAGAGAACTAACTGGCTGGCAGAATTAGCCAGTGGAGTAAGCTGCCTTTCCAGCCAGGGCTGTGAACTCCTGCTGTCGCCCATGCCAGGCCTCTAACTGGGGCAGTCTCTCTGCCGCAGGTCAACCGTACAGGGCTCAGACCTCAGAGGCGCAGTGGCAACCCTGCCGCTCGCTGACTGACACCCTCAGGGACAGACATAGCGTGGTGGGAGGAAGAGGTCCAGGAAATGGGGCCAGAGAAGCTTAACCTTCCGCAGTGACACGCTGGAGCAGAGCTGTGCTTGAAGCCGAGAAGCATTTCTCCAGGCGCTGAGCTAACGCTCTGGCAAACACCAACAGTGACCTATTTCCCCAGGGGACACACATGATGCTGCACAATTTGATGTCCCAGATTTTCCAAAAGGAAGCTGACTTCTTTGTTTTTCCATAACAAAGGTCATCCTCTATTGGATTTTGACTCTTCTGCTCCTAGATTTTTTTGTCTGTAAATAAATTTACACATTTGAATGAAAAATAGTTTGCTAGATTATAAATCCAAATTTTTAATGTAGAAGGTGATCGCCAAATTATCAAGATTGGAAAAGTTAACCTTCAGATGCAGTAATGAGATGTCAACAGTGACAGGAGGGTGGGGTTGATACGGACAATGTAGATTTGCGAAATGATCGGGGCTCAGACTTTAGTAACCATAAGAAACTAGAAAGCTGAACTCCCAATTTGCCCCATAAATACATCTGATCATGAAGTCTAGTCTCATATTTAAAACTAATTTAAACAAAAGGTTTGACCAATCAGTATCTTGCTGCTTTCATGTCCTTATAACACAAATGGAATTTTAAAAATTGATCTTAGATCTTCATTGGGCTTTTTTGAGGATTAAATGAAATATTGAATGTGTTGCTTTTGCCAAAGCAGCCTTGGTTAAGTAAAACCTTACCACTGGAGACTGGGGAGAGTATGGCAGAGGAAGATGGAAGGGCTTTGACAGTGAGTGGGATGTAAGAAAAGCCCAGATCTGCACGGCACAGTTGAGGGAGCGTCACTCACAGCAACGTGTTCCTTGTTCTAGGAACAGTGAGAGCTGGAGGGCTCCAAGTACTAGAGGCCGTAAGGAGGTGGAAACGCTCATTACCAGAGTCGATCGGTGGGTGCCCCAATGCATGAGCTGTGTCATGGCACGGTACCCCATGAATATACACAATTGCTACTAAATAACCAAACGTAAAAATAAAATCTGCCTATGGAAGTAAATAAATAAACCAGGAAAGCTGAACTGCTCCGGTTAAAGAGGATAGGAAATGGCAGAGCCTATAATCCCACCTCTCTGGGAGGCTGAGGCAGGAGCATGGCAAATTTGAGCCCAGCCTGAGCATCTAGCACTCAGTGAGAATCTGAATCAAAAATTCCAAAAGAAATTGTATGAAGATTATACAAAAAGCAGAAACACTTCATAAAATTTGTTATGTTACCCTTGCTTCTTATCTTTATTGGAGAAAATCAAGACAGGAAAAAAGAGTGATAATCACCCACAACTCCACTACCCAGAGAATTGCTCCTGGACTGATTTGCAGAGCCTGAGGAGGAGCTTCCAGCAGATGTGATCAGCACAGTGAATCTTCTTATCTCTGCATGAGGCTGGGAAAGCTGAGTTTCTGAACCAAGAGTCAAAGAGTCAAAGCAAACATCACCAAATGCAATCCAGACATCGAGAAAGAGGCTGTGGGGAGGCAGCGGGGCCAGGGCCCAGGCCAGAGCCCCCAGGGCCCCCAGACCCCCCAGGGCCCCCAGAGCCCCCCAGAGCCCCCAGAGCCCAGGACAGGCAGGAATCTCGGCTGGTTCATCAGGAGCCAGCAGCTGTCAGCTCTTGTTCAGAGTGAAGAGACAGCGTCATTACAATAATTAACCTTAGACTGTGGCCACATTGTTAACCAATGAGACTTTGGTTCTCTATGTTTGGTTACAAATTTTGGCTGTTGTAAAAATATTATTTCAGGGCCAGGATTTAGCTCAGTGGTTCCGGCGTCTGCCTTGCAAATGCAAAGGCCAGGGTCCCATCCCCGGTAACCACATACAACAGTGCCAGGCGTGGTGGCTCACACCTGTAATCCCAGCCCTTGGGAGCAGAGGCAGCAGGATTGCTGAGTTCGAGACTGAACTCAGGACCAGCCTGAGCAACAAAGTGAGACTCGTCTCAAAAAATATATTATTTCAAATTTACTTTGAATTATAAGGACAATAGGAAAAGGATACTGTTTACTTCTTCCCATTTAATGGAATATCAAGTGTCTACAAAGATAGTAATTCCAAATTTAAAGCATTAATTAATTTGGTAATTCCAAATTTAAGCATTTGTTAGTGAATAATATGTATTCTCTGTGTAAAAATACATAGTGAGTGTGGTGGTGCACGCCTGGTATTATTGTAAGCGTGGTATTTAGACAGCTAAGCTAGCTAGAAATATTCTAGACAGTCAGACAGGGCTGGGCCCTCCAGGGATTCAGGAAGAAGATGAGAACAGGTTACAGCTGTGGCTGGAGGCCCATCTGTCAAAGGCCAGGTCTCGAGATAACGACAGAATAACCAGGCCTACCCACTTCCCAGGGGATAAGATAATGGACACCACCTGGTTCAACAGTCTAGATAGAGGTCCATCTCCCCAGTGGGTGACCAAGACCTCTGGATCCGGATCTGTCCCTTCCTAAAAGAAGATCTTTGTTCTTTCCATGTACACTTGCTACGTGACCTGCTTCCCCGTTGGATCAATATTACCTAAGCAGCTGTACTTGTAATCTTACTGGTTTATCATAGTTTTGACCCACATTGTACCCACCTCCAGATTTTATTCTATAAGACTTTCTTTGACAAGTGGGCTCATTATCAACCACTTACAGGTCCCCTCCCACCTCTCTCAGTTGCTGTCTCTCCCAATAAAATTTTCCTACTCTTAATCTCTGTTGTTCCTTAGGATTCATTCTTTGAATGAATTTTGCAGAACATGACCCTGCGTATCTACATCTGGCAGGGTGGGTCTTACATTTATTTCCTCCATTATTGGTCCTCTGGGAGAATGAGGCAGGAGAACTGCAAATTTGAGCTCAGCCTGGGAACCTTAATGACCAAGTGAGACCCTGTCTCATAACTAAAAAAACAGAGCTGAGGATATAACGCAGAGAGAAGGTCCTGGGCTCAATTTCTAGTACTGTAAAGTGTGTGTGAGTGTGAAGCTGAAATAAAAAACAAAAAGGTCAAGACTGAGGTATTTCCTAATATCAACTTTCTTGGGTCTCTAGGACTAGATAAAGTACATAACTTGCAAGAAATGTTAAGGCCTGAATACAGTTTTTCTACATCTACTTAGTGCGTCTGGCAGGTGGATTCTGAGGAACCTCCGATCTCTTCTGGTCCTGGCTCTCACTTCAGTGAAGAAAAAGAGGTGGAGCTCTTAGCAGCAATGGAGGATTCAAGGCTGGTATTGTGGGAAGCAAAAGTTTATTTAGAGCGTAGCAGATGCTAAGGCACTATCTTAGTAGCAGAGTGGTGTTGAAAGATATGCGGCGTCCCACTTGTGATGACTGGTGAGTCCATGTGCTTCAGAGAGGTTCGCTAGTTTGTCAAAATAGCCGTTTTCCTGTTGGGGGTCTAGCCAGTCAGGGTTGCGGCCACGGATGAGACTGTTTCCCGACTTCCCGCCTCCGGACTAACACTTTGTGCAGGTTTCTTTGCCCACGGGCTTGGCTGTTCCCACGCTCCAGGTGTAGGGGCATCGTCAGGGCGTCACCAGTTTCCTCACAGTGAACCTTCCATTTTCAGAAGGTTGTTCGGGGTGTGGGGGCGGGGGTGGAGGGGTAGGTGTTTTTCACTTTTACTAAGTGGCCATGCTGTCCAGAAGTTCCTCTAGAAACAGCTCACATTTGCCTTGAACCCAGAATTTGAAAAGTGAGGGCTGAGGGGGGGAAGGAGGACTCTAACTCTGCAGAATGAACCTGGGCCGAACAAGAAAAAGGTAAAGATAAAAGCAAAAATAAAAGCACAACCTGCACACGGGAAGAACAAGGCCAGAGACCACTGGGAGGCACAGCTAGAGCTCAGTAACCAGCTGTGCTCCTTTATGCTCCCACATCTCGTGGGAGCTCGCGAGAACTTCTACATCCGGGGTCTTGGGAGTTATCTGGCGCTGTCCTTGAATTTTGTAACGGACAGGCCCCGCTTGTTTCCCCAGCTGGCTTTGCCATGCTTAGCTCCAGTCTCAGCCTCCTTGACTCCTGGGGTGACAGATATGTACCACCACTCCCACCATCTGCAATTATTCTTGAAAAAGTATACGCGTTTGGTACAACTCTTTTCTACTTGTAGCCCTTTTATGATGGCTTCTCCCCCCATCCCCCTTTTAAAAATATTTAGGAACACCCCTTTGTCCTTCGTTAAGTTTCTCAGGATGTGCCTTGGGATCTTTTTAAATCCACTCTTCTGAGTGTCGGTTGAGCTGTCCTGAGTTTGCCAATCACCTCCCTAAGAGATTTCCTCCCATTTTATTTCCTCATTCCAATCCGTGAGTCTTCCAGGGCTCAATCAACTCATCAGCTTCCTGCTCCGCTGTTCAGATTTGGATTTTCTGCGCTGGAGTTTGTGTTCTCACTAAGCTCCTTTTCCGTGTTTCCCTTTTTCTTGGGTTACCCCCTCGCCCATTCTCTCGCTTCTCCTTCTTTATGGCTCTTGGGGGTCCCTCTGCTCGGGTTTGGGAGAAGAAAGGTACAAATGCCTGCGTGAATTGACTGTGTATAGGCAGGGCCTTTGCTCCTTTCATTCTCTCTGGACACACAGACACCGCTAAGTTACTAGTAAAAATCGAGAATAAGGAAGTGTAGCACACACACACAAAAGGCATAGATGTTACTATTTCAGATGCCATCTTCCCATACTTCCCGCAGTGCAAGGGCAGGCTCACACTGGCTCACAATAGAGGGTTTTATCTTCAGAAATTTCGTGAGCTACTTGTTAAAAGATTATTAAAAATTAAATAATCTCATCATGTTCATTACAATGTGCAATGAAATAAGTTATATTCAAAACAAAGGTAAAACATACTCAAAACTCAGCACCCTTACGTATTCACTGAGATAACTCTTACCTGTCTTCCTAGAAGTGGTTTCCATGCAGTGTACTTTATACTGGAAATATATACAACATGCCATGGATCCCTTCCAACCTCACGTTCAGCGAAGTCATAGTTAGTTTAAAAGTGGTGGGAATAGGGATATTTGCACCCAGGGAACCATATAATATTACAAACAAGGGATTGATAGTTTTTTTCACTGCCCAGCCTCAAAGTGATAGAGTAAATGTTAATTAAACTTAAAAGTCTGTGTGCATTTAGAAATGAGACTGCAAGACAAAATTTCACCACACGTTCATTCTCCTATGTACCAGCTACCCTTGCAGTCAGTGAAGAAATGACTCAGGGATTGTGAAATCCGTGACGTCTGCCTTTCCTCCCTCTTTCCTCACTTTCATCTTCCTTTTAGATGGAAATACCACCAACATTCAAGAAACTACACTCCTGAGTCAGTGGCAGCTGGAACTGCCTGGGGTCCTTAGTCCCACGGAACCAGCGCACCAGCATGATTCACAATAAAGAGAATTCTGTGTATTATGATTGTGAGTTGCGTATTATACATCCTTTATGCTAGTAGAATACTGTGCATGCATACATACTTTTTGAGGACGGGTGGCTAAACATTTATCAGTAATCCTCTCCTCATTTTACTTTCCAGGGAAGTAGGAGTTGTTTGTGTTTGATTCCCCAAGATGTACATACATTCTATTACTGAGTAGGCACCATAAATATTTATTGGACGAGTAACTGAAGCCTCGCCTTCTTCACTTCTCCATCAAGCACAGGCCTGACACAGACGAAGTCTTGAGAAAGTGTCTGCTGACCCAGACTGACCTTGAGCAGAGCCTCTGAGTGCTGAAAACAGTTCCAGGACAATCCAAGAACAGGAGTGAGACGTTTGCTTTCCCAGGCGCAAGGCGGCAATCACATGCTCGTTTTTATGCTTGATTTGGAAGCTAAGTCACTTGTTGCAGTAAAAAAATCCAAACCAGATCTCCTCCTCCTGAAACCGTCCCCTATTCATCAGACTTCCCATTTCTCAGGGGCACCCACACTTTCTGACACGGGTTGGATGGGGAAGCTGCTTACTTGCTTTATGGCTGTGAGACCCTCTGAAGACATGGCAGTGAGTAAGCAGCATCCAAAGGAGTCAAATAAGAAAATATCTAACTTGTAATGCTCGTTGCAAAACCCAGATTTAAATCCAGTAGCTTAGTTTCTCTCAATAACTTCATAGCATGGAAATTATCCTTACATTATAAATGAAGTTACTTAAACCTTAGAGAAATCTGTAAATTTGCAGGGAGTGCACAGCTGCTCAGCAGCAAGACTGAATTCAGAATAGTTCGTCCTGAGACGAATTCAGTGCATTTTACTTGGACAGTATTTCTAAAACATTAGCAATCTATGCACCATTGTTTATCTACCATTTTCAGGACTGGACTACATCTGCATGACAATCAAGCATTGTTTACTTCCTATTTTCCTTGGACTTTTTTTTGGTCTTTATACTAGGCTAATCTTAAGCAACTGCATCCATGAAATTATGGGTTGCCATGTTATTATATTGTCCTAATGAATATTAAAATGGATAAATTAGCATAAAAATTAAAAGTGTGTCTGTTTACCATCTAAAATGTTCTGGAGTACCATCAGATGCAGTTTCTTAAGGGAAACATTGCTTCCTGGGATGCTGAGCTGCCCTTGTGCTGGGGTGGGGACAAGTGTGGGGGTCCTGTCTGTTAATTTCTTTCAGTTTACAGGAAATAAAGCCATCTCTTTTGCTGAGAAAGACAGGGAGCCTAACTCGTGCTTGCTGGGCACACTCCTCCTGTACTGAAGGAGCAGGAGGAGGTTTACAAAACCTTCCTCCAGCCTCTGAAATCTTCCAAGCAACTGAGCTGGAATCAAACTTGGCTGAGATTACTAAATGCCTCTCGTGTTAGACAATCGAGGGTTTCTGCAGAAAGAACAGAATTCAAGAAAAAGCAAACCAAACTGCTGGAAAGCACCTCCTCTGAGAAGCACCCAGCACGAAGAAACCTGTGGGACGCTGCCCAGCAGGCGAGTGAGTCGCCCGCAGAGCGGTTCCTAATGTCCCCCTGTGTAGGGGAGGAGGCAGCCAGCCTGTATTTCTCAGTGTTTGAGCAGGAGGAATAATACAGTTTCATCAGAGAAAACGGTGAAAGGGGAATATTTTTCCTTTGAAACTGCTGTAAAACTATACTCATATCTTTCTTTCTTTCTTATGTGAAAGGGTCTGGATTGGGTTTAGGACATAACTTGGAAAGTTATCCAATGTATTTAAAAGAAAGAAAAGCCTCAGAGGGTATAATAGCTAAGACCACAGTGGTACATTAAACTATATGAATTAGTTTCAAATGTGTGGGGGTGTGGCTTTGTGGTAGCACACTTGCTGAGCAGCCCCTGGGTTTCACTCAGACACTGCAAAAATAAAAGTACAATAAAAATAAATGTCTACATTTAGTTCTATTTGAACACATCTCCTCAATGTCTTCAAGTCCTTCCATGGAACCACCACATACTCCACCCTTCCCTCTTGACAGACACTCCAGGTGCTGTGCCCAGCGCCCACACTGGCCCAGGCCAGGCTCCCCAGCTACAGAGTTTCACCTGTCTCCCCACAGGTTGAATCTACAGATCTCAGCACTGCCGTCTTCTTATTTCTTAAATACGCAGCTAGGAGCAGCCTGTGGAGCGGGGAAGTAGACTCTTTCACAGCGCCTGTAACACAGGGTTGCATATGTTGCCTCCTGAGTGGCCAGCCAGACTGCTGGTCACCTCTGCAACCAGTGGCTGGTATACTCACTGGTCGCCAAGGAGTCATCGCAGATGAACGCAGGACATTCTCCTCCTCTTCTGTGAGAGTGTTGAGGACATTGTCCTGTCTGGGGAGGTGTCCTTCCCTGCAGACAGAACATGGTGCTGACATCTCAGGTCTTGGAGACTCATTGCGTTGCCCTGCAGGGAAAGGGTGTCTGGTGTGAGGAGAAGAAGCTGGAGTAGAGAATGATTTCCAGAGCAGAAAAGAGCTGTGGACGGTCCTCCAGTCCTTGAGTGGGGAGGAGCTGCCCTGCTTCCTCTGGGTGGCCCAGTAGCACACTTCTGATAAGCCCGACGTGTGTGTGTGTGTGTGTGTGTGTGTGTGTGTATGTGTGTGTGTGTGTGTATGGGGCTCTGGCCTTCGCCTTCCCTGTGGAGTGAAGGCTTCAGGTACTGGGTTGGGGGGTCTGATCTTCGGTACCAGTCACCCCCAGAGTAGATGGGGGTTCGGGCTGCGTACAAGCACAGAGGGGGGCGAGGGCCCTTTCTCACCACTGTTCCATTTTGGTTTTCTCAAATCATTCCATCTAGGAGTTCTTTGGTGAAGGTGGAAATAGGACCTTTTAAACATAACTGATTAATGACCAATATTAATAGGCTCAATGGGTTTAATTTAATCTAGGAAAATAATGGAATCGCTTATGCCTTGATTACTTCAGTTACCAATCACTGTGTGGTAATACCACCACGGACAGGGCTCACTTACTGGAGGTGACACTGTTGGTCGTTCAATTTCCCTGACTCATGACTGCCAGCTGGCTTTGGTCTGCCCTCCCTTGCTGGGACTCTCCCAAGGCTGCCCTCAGACATTGTCCAGGGTGGGTCTCATGGACGGTGTCCCTGGCTCACCTGTCTGTTGGCAGCAACATCTTTCTCACAGGCGGGTCACCGAGGCCCTCAGGTCCTCCTCCACTGAGTGGAGGTAGCCAGCTCAGCGCCAGGGGTCTTGCTCCTGGGTGCCAGGAGCCGAAGGCAGAGTCAGGTGAGGTCAGGACTTCCAGCTTCTGCAGGTCCCTCAGACAAGAACATCTCACCTTGGCCACAGTCTCCCAGTGAGGAACAAGTTACAGGCCAGCCACACTGCAGGGGAGGCTCATGCAGCAAAACACAGGGTCCCGGGGTAATGCAGACTGTGTGTGTCTATAAGTCATAGAATAACTTTATGTCTGTTAATACTAAGAAGATGGAAGAAATTGTAATTTAAATACCAAAGTTTACATTTATCTCATAATTATTACATTTCTTTTGCCTTACTTCTTTCTTTCTTTTGTTTAATTTACTATTACTCATGCCTTTTGAACTTTTCTCATACTGATTTTGGAAGGAGGTAATTATGAATAAATATACTTAACATAAAAGTAATCATTTCATTAAAAGGGAAGGATGATTGTGAAAGTATATGATATATAGTATTTCCTAAAATGAGAAAAGAAACAACTACATGCTGAACAGTTATGAAAAGATTTCTTGTAATTTTTCTGTTTTACTCCTAGTAAAAGAAATGTAAATGAACACCACCAATATACAATTTATTGTGTATCAGATTAGGAAACATTTGAAAGTTCTGTTGGCAAGACTTGTAGGAAAATCAGATAAGAAATTAACAAATACATCTGACCACTAGAATGGTAGAGGCTGAGAAGAAAATAGCGAAGGACAAAGGTGGCAAAGTTGCCGTTCCCAGAGGGAACGTCTTTCTGACGTTATCTGACTGTTATCTACCGTTTCAGACGGTATCTGTGCAGAAACCTAAAGAGACACGACATACAGCTTTTAAATCTCTAAAGAAAGTGTGTTCCAGAAGAACACGGACGCAAAGCTGTGACCCAGGAAAGGCTTGCCAAGGCTGAGGAGCGGAGGGAGGCCAGCCTGACAGAAAAGCCAGAGCAGCGGGCAGAAGGTGGCCGAGAGGGAGCTGGCAGGGAGGGGCAGCTCCTGTGGACGGCGGCAGGGCACCCTCGCCCCGTGACGCAGGGCGGGAGAGCGGGAGAGCGCCGCTGGGATCCAGGTTTTAACACAGTCGTGAAGGTCGAGACAGACAGCGGAGGTGGGAAAGGCCCTGCCTGGGGTGGAAGCGAGAGACGAGGGGGTGAGCGGAACCTCTGCTGAACACAGCGGTTTCCGAGCCCCTCTCTCAACTCACTGTCCTCTCTTCTCCGCATGTAATTTTTCTACCCCTCTCCAAGCGGATAACTTCCTTTCCCAAACCTCCCACATCTCTGAAGAGTAGTCAAGTCCCTGACTCTGTCTAAAGAAAGCAAAGAAATCTGCCCTCTCTGTCCATCTCCGTGCCCCTCCCTTCAGCCAAGTGCTTTGCACAGGAAAGGAGGAGCAGTCTAACCTCCCTTCTCCCCTGAGTGCCCGAGGGAGGGGACACAGCCAGCAGCTGTCGTGCACCCCTCACTTCCCAGCTTCCTGGAGTGGCTGGGTGACTAGGCCAGTGTTTTCCTACCATCCCACACAGCCCAGCCGTGATGACTGGAGCTGGACTTGCACAGCAACCAGGCCACACAGGGCAAAGGGATCGGGGCCTAGTTGGTGTCCCCAGGTCCCCAGACTTCAAAAGTCCCAGTCGCAGTGCCAGCGCTCCTGTGGACTCTCCAAGCCCAGCAGCTGGATTTTAGCTCAGTGTCTCACAGAGATGCAGGAGCTGTCAGCCAAGACGCCCCTTCTACCAAAGCCTGCCACCACCAGCGCAGCTGTGGCTGTCCCCAAAGGTCCCCAAGCCCTCTGGGAGAGGTCGGCCTTGGCTTGAAACTTGGGCCAATTCCAGGTGACTCCACCTCAGGGCCACTCCCAGCCCCCCACAGGCCCCCACCCTTCACCCCACTCCCCACCCCCAATACTGGTTTCAGCAGGGCATAGCATGCTCAGAGCCCCGGCTTCCAAACAGTCCTGCAGCTGCTTAAGGAGGGTCCCTAGTCCTGATGCTGGTGCCCAGTGCAAGTCCATGTAAGGCTGTCCCGAGGTGATCGTGTGATCTACTCGTAGTTCTTATCTCCAGTTGTGTGGGGAGAGCAGGGCAAGTTATGAGAGTTGGTAATACTCGGGGTGCCAGCCCAAAAGAGCTCCAGCAACCAGCAACAGTCAAGAGGGGGACCACCAGTGGCAGAGACTAGCAAGGCAGTGAAGCCAGAGGGCTGAAGGGCCCGTGGCGTGGTTAGGAGCTGGCAAGAGCTGTCACATTCACCACCAGGGGTCGTGGCACTCAGAGCCTGGGGCCGTGTCTCCAAGAGCCACAGTCAAAAATTCAGAGCCACAAGTGGAGCTGCACTTTGCCAGTTCCTGATTTCCATATGAATGGAGCAAAAGAACCCTCAGCTGCCTGGGGCACGGCCGTCTTCCATCTCACCTTGGATAGCTATGCCCCCCCTGCTTCTGTTCCAGCGCCTACAGTTCATCTTCCACACAGAGCTGCTTTTTATATTTTCTTTTGGTAACATAACCAGATCATGCCATGATCTGTTGAACCTTAAATGTTTCCTTGACTATTTGGAATAGAATCAATAATTCCCTATCATTCCTACAATCCTGGCAACACAAGTTACTGTTATTTTTTTATTTTGTGGGTTTTGCATTGTAGTTCAGACTGACCCTGAACTCACTATATGGCCCAGGCCAGTCTCAAACTCACTGCAATCCTCCTGCCTCTGCTGCCCTAGTGCTGGGCTACAGGTGAGAGCAACCACGCCTGGCAGTGTGATAGGTGGTTACTGGGGATCCAATTCCAGACCCTGAGCTTGCCAGGCAGACACCCAGACCACTGAGCAAATCCCCAGCCCCACGTTGTGTTTTTCTTTTCTTTATGAGTTGTTTTTTTCTAGCCTAAAATCTCAGTGTTCAGATTTAATTTAGTATTGGCACTTTGTGCTAAATAAGTGAGTCTGGGGGTGCAGTGTGGCGCTCAGTCCCCAAAAGGTTCCCATACTGGCTTTGTCCAGTCCGGCTGGACTCACTTGAGGTCTGTGCAAGCAGGTCTTGCCCCTCACAGACTCTCCCCCTGGGTGTTCCCATGATTATGGTGTGTATTATGCCCCCAAAGGAGGGTTATTTGAACCCTTAAATGTTCAGGCAGAATGAGAAGTCAAAAATTCAAAACCAAGAAAGTTTCAAGCCACCTTAGCTTGCTTTGAAAGTGGAGGAAGAGGCCGCTCACTGAAGCTCGCCCTCAGCGTCAGCGTGGGCCAACTCTGCCCAGCCTGCCTGGCCCTGGAAAGCGCTCTCCCCAGCCTCGGAGCCGCTCAGCAGACAACCGGGAGCCCTGACACCCGAGCAAGGCTGGGCCGGAGCCCCAGACTTGCAGCCAACAGCACTTGAACTCACAACAGTCCTCCTGCCTCTGCCTCCCGAGGGCTGGGGTTACAGGCGGGAGCCACCACGGCCGGAGGAAGGGGCGCTGTTTTGATGCTCTGCTACGCGACTCCCATTGCCAGAGCAGGAAAAGGACTTGGCACACGCATTTCTGAACACCCTCGACCGTCCCGTCCGGTCCCCTCGAGGGTCTGAGGTCGATGCTGGTGTTTCCCGTTTGCAGCTGAGGATGGAAGTCCCTGTGACTGTCACACAGCCGGGTCTGCTCAGTCTCGAGCCCTGGGCGCCCCGTGTTGTTGGAAGTCGTAACAACCGGCTACCACTTCCTCAGTGTGTAACTCTTCCCTGGATTCTGACTACAGTTTTCCTTAGTCGGCGCAAGAGTCATCGCCCAAGACGGTTCAGACAGTGGGCAGCCTCATCCTGTGGTCATCTTACAGCTTCTGTGCTTTGGGGGTGTGTACATCTTGAGGGGTTTTTCTGGCTCTTGCCCCAGAGGCACATTCTGGGCTGGGAAGTCTGTCGAGCCACTGCCTCAGGCTCCCTCAAATGCTGGCAGCTTCTCTGCCTCAGAGGCGTTAGTCTTCTGTGGGCGACAGGTCACAGCTATTTCCGTTTCCCTCTCTTCCAGCTAGTTCCTCTCTGGTCCTGGTACCTGGTCTCCTGTTCCTAACACCTGAACAACACTGCATCTCCAAAAAGCTCAGCTCTCTGAGGCCTCCCGGCTTTTGGGAGGCCTGGCTGCTGTCCTCTGACTTTTGTGTGAGTGGTCATTACTGTTTAAGGTCCGGAAGTGGACTCAGGAGACTCCAAACACCCAGCAAAGCCAAGACTGGCCTGCAGAGACTTCCTCAGCACCGGCACGAGACACAACAACCACACTGAGGCATTTCAGCCAGGCCTCCCATGCCCAGGAAGTTAATTGTCTGGTGATTTCCTGTACTCGAGACCTAAATGTTTCCTTTTCCAATAACAGACTCAGGAAAGCCTCCTCCGGCCACGGCCCTGGAGGCAGCCTGCGCCCGGAGTCCTAGGTGGCAATTTAGGCTGGGGCTGTGCCGGACTAACTCTGGCTCAAAAGAAGCCACAGGCCTCGAAGGGGAGGCGTCTTGATTAGGGTCCTTGGAGCTCAGGGGGACTGTGGCCTCCTCCCAGGGCGTCCTGTGCCCACGCGAGTGTGAGAAGCGCCCAGAAGCTACCAAGGGATGTGAACTCCTGAGCGGGACACCAAAGACCTCCAGCTTCCTTCTGCCTCCGCCCTGGAGGGGCCTGTGTTCCGCCACACCGCCGCTCTGTACTTCGCTCCTGCTCACTCTCCACCCCTCCCTCTGGAGCCCTGCCCAGTGCCCTCCGTCGCTTCTTGCCTGCTGGCCAAGATAGCATCACTCATCAGCCGTGCCCCTTCTTTTCTATTCCTAAAATAGCCCAGGGGCTAAACATTTCTTGGCTGGGTGGCTGCCAACAGCTGACACTCTCCCCCTCTCCAGGGCTGACCTCCTTTGACTCCACTGACCGCCCACCAGCCAGAGCAACTGGCCTCAGACAGATGCGGCCCTCTTGTTCCCTGCCTGAGGGCTCAGTATTTCTTCCAGGGACAGAGGAGAGTCTACACCACTAACATAAACATGGCGGTGAGCCTTGCCCTTCCTCCAGCCTGTCTCTGCCATTTTTGTCCTCTGCCCCTTCTTGCCAGCTAGTTTTCCCTGTCCTAAGACCAAACCCTGGGATTGAACCCATGTGCAATGTGTTTAAAAGTTGAATCAAAAGAACAGCAGAACCTGGGTGTGGTAGTGCATGTCTATAATCCTAGCAGATGCTGAGGGAGGAGATTGCAAGTTAGAGTCTCACTTGGGCAATTTAGCAAGATCCTGTCTCAAAATAAAAACTGAAAAAGGCTCAAGATATATCTCAGAGCTACAGTTTCCCTGGGTTTGGTACCCAGTACTGAAAAAAATGTTCAAGTATTTATTTTAAAAGTATTTCGTCCATATACATATTCCAATAACTAGAGATTTATTTGGGTAATCAGTAGCTCAGTCTGTCTCTCTGTCTCTCTCTGTCCCTCTAGTGATGCCATGGGCCAAACTCACTGACACTTAACGTGTCAGTTCTCAAACAGGTGTGAAACCCTCAGTCACCCCTACTTTAGCTGAATCGCTTCAATCTGCCGAGTGCCTGGCTTTTTGTAAAGCCGGAGTTTGACCCCAGCTTCTCCCACCTGGTAGGAAAGCGCCCTACCCGAGTGGCAATAGTTCCGGCCATGTTTGAATGCTCTTGGTGTTGCTGCTACTGTGCCAGGCAGGAGTAGCCTCCATCTCTGCACTCTCTAGCAATGGCCTCTTACACAGTCAAGAAACAGACAGGAGGGTGAAAGGGATCTTCGGCCTCACTCACCTGTGGCTTCACCTGTGGCCCTCACGGAGCCGCTGCGGCCGGCGCCATCCCCTGTCTGTCTGGCAGAGAGGGAGTGTGTCCCGGACGCACCGCCAGCCGGTGGGTTTGAAAGCTCAGGCTCTGCCTCCGCCAGTCCACTCCAACCCTGACCCCTCTGATGCAGGGGGTTGTCGCACTGGGCGTAGTGCTTTCCTAAAGAGCATCTGTCTGTCTATTGGAAGGAAGAGGTTAGGTGGGAGGACAAGCAGAACAGAAAGGAAGGAAAGAAGAAGCTGGGGAAACTGGAGAGGAGAAAACATTGACCAGAGAATAATACATGCAAATAGCCACCTGCAAAGGGATCAGTGTTTTTTCTTTCTTTTTGCAGTGCGCGTGCTGGATTGCACTCAGGCCTCAAGCTTGCCGGGGAAGAGCCTATCACGGAGCCTCACTCATCGCCCTAAGAACCTTTCTCCCCACTGGGACATGGCCTCCTTATGTATCCGACGCCGTCCTTGAACTCACGATGTAGCCCAGGCTGGCCTGCAAGTTGAAATCCTCCCGATCCCTGCTGGGAATGCAGGTTGCACCACCACACCTGACTCTCAACAGACTTTCTCTTTCAACTGTTTCTTTTCTTCTTGGGTGTCCTTTCTTTCTAAATCATATAGTACTGAAGTTCTCATTTGGAAGTATTCTACATATATTCCTTTGCAAATAATGAGACTATCACATATACGTGGGCTTAGATATGGACCACCGAGATAAATGTAGGATTTAGAGAAACTACATTAATTTATCCCTTTACCCAGCAAATAATTATGAGACCACTGATGTGTCAGGCACTAAGCTTAGGACAGTGCTGAATAAGAATGATGAAGGGCTCTGGAAGCTTTCATGAGTGTTAGGCTCATTTGCGCACTCATATTTCATCATCCATTAGAATAGATGTTCTTGCTTCAAATCATAGCAGTGGTTCAGTGGCAAATTAAAAGTCTCTATCCCAAGGTTACATACAGGTAGGTGCTTAGTATAATTGCTTTGGAATGATAAAATGGTGATACTATTAAGACTCCGAGTATAGTAAAGGTAATTCCTTGAACTCCATAAGGCAATGGAAAAAATAAATTTCTATCAAGAATGTTAGGACAAGCTATCCATCAGCCAGGGCCTTTCTCTCTGGGCAGGTGGACACATTTAGTGCCCAGCGTGCTGTCACAGTTACTGAAGATGCCTCCGTCCTGTTCTCAGTGTCCCTCCGTTGGCAGAGCCATCAGCAGATATGCGAGCTTGTGCTGCTGATCGCTCCTTCCACCTGGGCCGCTGCATAGGCTGGAAAACAGGTGCTGGGGCTGACAGCTCAGTTTTCTCTCCTTGGGAGACGGCGGAGAAATGGAGCAGTGACTTTCCTTCCAGCTTCCTGGGAGCGGGCCCTGGAGGTGAAGGCCCGGTCTGCCTGGGCAGCACTGCCGCAGCTGGGCAGCTACATCTGGATCCCTCTGGACTCGGTGAGATGAAGCCTGCGGGCTCAGCGCTCAGCCCTCCAAGCTGACAGTATCCGTGATGAAGGTGATTTCTTACTGTACACCTGTAATCCCAGTGTCCTGGGCGTGAAAGCCCTTCTGGGCAACTCAGTGCACTTTTGTACAAATGAACAAGGGGTTGAAGATACAGCTTAGTGTGAAGGCTGTGGGCTTCATCCCCAGGACAAAAAACTGATTTTTTTCTTTCATCTGTCTTGCTCCTTGCATTTTTTCCATTGAGTTATAAATCAGGCGAGTAAAGGGTGCCAGTTACTGGGCCTTCAAATTAAGTAAAGATCTCCCCAGCAATGAAGTACATAAAAAACTTAAAACTCAGTGTTTTGAAAGGGCGCAGACTCTTCTGTCAGATGTTGGTTGTGAGTCTTGGTTAAGCCAGTCCCTCCTCAGAAATCCTGGCCCTGCTTCGGCACTCTAGGAGTGTCTAGTGTTGTAGAAAGATAGCACAGCGTCTGTGAAGTACCAAAACCACACCCACGTTTCACGCACTGTAACTGGGGACCGCTGTTTCGGCGGTGGTGCAGGTGGTAGTAGTGACTCTTGAACACCCACTATGGCACACGGGACAACCACACACCAGCCTAGGAGGATTTTAATAACAATTCAGAATTGGGATAGTTGCAAACTTATTTCTCCTTTCCTGAAAACCTACCTTTTTGTTTTATTTATACCTGTTTGTAGTACGTCACAATCACAGCCATCTTCCTTGCTTTCATACGCCATCTATTCCTGGTTTTGAGAATTCTGCCCTTAAATCCCATCCAACCAACTAGAAAGTCCATCTCTCATGTAAAACATCATGTGCCCTACACTTCGGTCATTCAGAACTTTCTTTGAAATTCACAGGAGATAATGAGGACAGCGGGCTGAAGGTAGTTATTTCCAGTTTATTCCCCGTGATTATCCTGGAGAAAAAGCTTGCTGGTTTTGAGGTCTCCTTGAAGCCGCGTGGTGAGGGGCGCAGGGAATAAGAAGTCAGGCAGTTGGTTGGTCAACTTTGTGTCTCCTCGTTTTAAAGTTGTGTCTGTGGAGTTGTGTGTGAGATCTGCTTTCCTCCCAGGGAGCCACCTGGGCACAACTTTGTCATTCTCATCTATCTCTGCTGATTTCAATTCATCACTAGCAGAAGGGCAGAGTATTTTGTGGCTGGACAACAGATTTATGAAAATAATTTGCATGTTTCTACTGTTTTTTGGTGCCAAGGCTCACTGGGTTTAGAGATTTTCATGTTTGGCCATAATAAATGAAAACACCTATATCAATGTTTGGTCCATAACTGCTGGGAAATAACATCACGTGATTTAATTCTGGTTGTGCGACTTGTTACTAGGGTATTCTTTTCGCATGTCCTCTGCTGGCCTGGAGGTGGACAGTTCGACTCTTTTCTCCACAGATGGTGTCATTGGAAAGCAGGCGAGATTCTTTTCTTTCAGTTGGTGCTTTCATAGTCCATACCCCTCCTCAGCAAAATTACCCACCAGCAGCAGCATAATTAAAACAAGAACAGAAAGAGAATCCTCGTGCTGACAAGTGGAAAGAGTGTGTTTTTGCAAACCATTAATGAAAAGCTTGTGGAGAATGAGAATTCACCCTCCCGCTCGCCAACCCGCGGTTACTCCACACGTGACTCAGGACAACCACACGCCAGCCTCAGAGGATTTTAATAACAATTCAGTTGGTTTCTGACTTGGCCTAATAAGATCAAGTGATGTTTCCTTCCTACATTAAGCAATATTACCTAAACACAGGATTCTCCTCTTAGCTACCAAGGACCCGGGCGGGGAATATAGCTTAAGGACAAAGTTTGCTGGACTAAATACTTTAGCTAGCATACTAATTGCAACTAATTACATAACTAATTACTTGGTTATGGACCAAGTACATATACAAATACAAGTTGTATTAGCATACTAATACAACTCTTTCAGTGGTAAATATAAAAAGTTCAATTTGAAACGTCTTACACAAAATTGTGAGTTGAGAGTTTCCATTAGTCCAGAGTTAAATAGCTTTAGGCATGGCTGGACTCAAATGTTTAAGCCAGTGCTTATATTACTCAGTATAAATACAATGTGAGCCACAGATGTGAACCACGTGTCTGTGTTTAATATTCTATTAGCCACATGAGTAAGAAGAGAACAAAATTAATTTCGCTAACATTTTATTTAGCTCATTGTATCTAATTTTTCACTAATAATAACTTTTACATTCTTTTATTCATACTAAAACCTTTAAGCCCAATGTGATTTTACAGTTATAGCACCTTTCAATTTAGACTGGACACATTCCAGCCACTTAGTAGCTATAAGTGGCTACTGACTACAGTGTACCCTCCAGTACTGGGGATCGAAACCAGGGTCTTCACACTGAGGTACATCCCTTAACCCTTTTTTACTTTTTATTTTTGTTTTGATATAGAGTCTCACTGAGTAACCCAGGGCAGGCTTGAACTTGCAATCCTCCTGCCTCAGCCTCCCAGGGTAATGGAATTACGGGTGTGTGGCACCAACCCTAGCTACACAGATTCTTTTATAAAACCTTTCCAGTGCCCTGAAAAACAAAAAGTAAGTGCTTTACTCTCAAAGAGGATGGGTGAGAGCTAACCTGTCTCCTAATAGTTGAGGTGTTTTAGGATGTGACCTAAAGGGACTGAACCCAGGACCCCAAGCAAGGTAGACAAGTGTTCTACCACTGCGCTCCGGCCCCCGCCTCGGGCCTTTGTAACTATCAGCGTTCTTAGATGTCTCCTGTTTGACTCTGAGTTACCTGGGAGTTGTGTGCACTACAAAGACGCTGAAATCTAGCAGCCATCCCAGAATGCTGGATATGACCTGAAACAGCTGTGGTGTTCTTGTTAAAGGACAGTGGAGATGGGTGCTTGGCCAGGCCGCACCCCGAGGAGATGGAGTGTTCCTGTGATCTGGGGGCAAATGAACTCGCAGTTTCCAAGGAGA
>PVIR01018701.1:0-33004 GCA_004026965.1 Petromus typicus | reverse complement strand
ACACACACACACACACACACACACACACACACAGGAGCATGCACAGTAACGTTTGCTATGTGCCAGGCACTGGGGCAAGGGCTCCACTGGGATGTTGCCCAGTCTTCCATCAGCCTGCTGCAGGGGAGCCCAGGAATCAGGTGACAGGAATGACATTCAGACAAGGCTAGCTGGAGGTCAAAGCTAGTTCGGAGGTCAGTGACATGTGGCACAGCAGAAGCGTTCAGGGACTATGGCCTCCCTGGTTCATGGACAGGTCTGTGCAGTGCTGGGGACTTGCACTGTGGTACACAGGAGCTGGGAAACTGAGGCTCCCTGACCTCTCCTCCACACTGGTCTGGGGCCCCCAGCACACCCATGCAGGAGCCTCTCCCGGTAACTTCCGGGACTGCTGCTCTCCAAGCTACTTCTCAGCTGGGTGAGCACTGGGCCTGGAGTTTTCTCTAAGCTGTAGGCTCTGCTGGCCACAGGAAGCACTTCACACACAGGAGCACTTGCGCTACCTCCTGCGCCGTCTGGAAAGTGCCGACTTCTCATGAGCCCTCTTTCACAGACAGTTCAGGCTCCCCTGAGTGCTGCTCAGTGAAAGCTGTGCTTCTCTTTGTCAGGGTGAACAGGCTCCATGTACGAAAAGAGGCCACAGCGTCCTTGATGGCTCACTTATTCTTGTTCTGATGTTTCCCTTAATGATGATTCAATTTTGAATTTCACACTTAAGGAGAGGCTTCATGTGTAAGATCCCCTGTTGTGATAACAGCTTTATACTAATGTGCAGAGGATTCATACAAAGCCTATGGAGGAAGCAGGTTTTGATGGGAATGGTGGACTGGAACCAGAAGGACTTGATTCTAACAAGCACGAAACAGGTTCAGCCGGAGAGGGACGCCTGCCAGTCAGAGCAGCCTCTTCCCCAACCTCCATGTGGCCAGGAAGTCACATCGTTCTTCTATCTCTTCAGCACCAGTCTCACCCAACTCTTCACACCGACAGAGAGTCAGAGCTTCCTTCAAACGCCGTCCATTACAATCCCTCTGGGGTGAGTTCTCTCTCGTGGGAAAAGTCCCACCCTTTGCATAGTGATGAATGGATGCTGAATCTAAGCCATTTCAGCTTTTAATCAGAAGTCACGCTATTCCAGGAAGAAATGAGATTGCCTCCATTTTAAGCAACCCCTTGGAGGGGGGGGCTGAATACATTCATCCAATATTTGATGGGGCCAAAAAGGATTTGCATTGTTTTCTGGGAAAAAAACTAATATTCATGGAGGGAAGGAGACTGCAGGTCAGTCTACAAACACATGGCAGCAGGAGTAATACCCTCCGCTGCGTTAGGGTTTGGCCTTTGCCTGGTTCAGGATGACGGGAAGGAAGCTCCATCTCCCTCGGTGGCGCCAGCTCAGGGATTGCACATGGCCCCAGAAGGGGGCTCATCTCTGTCAGCAGACCGCGGGCCATGACGAGGCTGCCCACACAGGAGCCGCCTGAGCGCCCACTGCGGTAGAGCGCACAGTGCTCGGCGCTCCCTCAGCCAGCTGTCTGGGGACACTCTGGAGACGGGCCTCATCACGCCATTCTGGACAAGCCTGAGGAGCTTCAGGGCTTCTCAGAACAGGGCCATGGTGCGGGGTGAAGCCCCACAGGGAGGGGCCTGAGGCAGCAAATCTGCGCAGCTATGGGCATGCTCTGTCCTCTACACTAGCACCAGGCAGCTTCTCTGAGAATGGCCAGGGCCAAGTGTCACGATTCCCGTCTCAGACACAGACACATGAGACTAGGGGCCACACACCTCTGACCCAAACATGGGGACTCAGAGTGGTCAAGAGATCTCTAGGCCCAGCGTGTTCTCATGCATCCTTAAAATTACATTTCCCTCCTACTGACGAGTCGTCCTCGCAGTTCCACACTGAGCTTTTCCACATCCGTGTTACTGTGGAACCTTGTGTTTGTTTTTGTGGCTGGAGACAGAACGGCTTTGATTCTACTCTTTGGTCAGATCTTTGATCAGGGAGAAAAGGGCAGGAGGTGTTTTTTCACCTGTTCAAATTCACTGTTGTTCAGAGGCTGTGTAGCAGCAGAGCGGGCGAACAAGCCTGAGAAGCCGGGCTCTGTGCACGCAGACGGCTGGAGGGCTTTCGTGTTCCGCTTCGGGGCAGGGTGTGTGGCATTTCCCAGAGGATCAGAAACTGATGAGAATGCTCACCAATGGACAAATTATTTTTCCTCCCACAAAGTGGAAGCAGAAACCGAATCATGCATGTGGGCTGCACTGCCAGATTTTCATGGCTATGCCTACATCTAAACTTGGGGTGCAAATTTTTCCATTTTTAAATTTAGTAGTTCATTTCACAATCTTTAAGAGACTATTGCATAAGCCATGTAAATGCCACTGGTCCTCAGGCCACTGACTGGCAGTCTGAGTAAAGAGATGAGAGATTTCCAGTTGTTAAGACTGTAAGGAAACAAACACGTACTCTGCCTTCCCTGGGCCTTGCATGGCTTCGCGACGAAGCTCTCACACTGACCGCAGGCTCCAGTAAACAAGAGTCATTCAGGGATATCAGGGTAATTAATAAAACAGTGGTTACAGAGCAAAGACTTTCTTTACTCTGGAAAACATTCTGGTGCCACTGAACCCTTCTTGCCCCGCCAGTGCTTCCCTGGCTCTGTGACATCCCATGTGTCCTCCAGCATGGGTCCCGGGAAGGACTGGAGGTGAGCTTTACTCCAGTGCCCCCATATGTCTGCCATGGACCAGGCTCCCGTGACAGATGGCTGGGAGGCCAGGCCCGTGGCTGGATGCCGAGGCATCCCTAGTGCATTGCGAGTGTGGGCAGGGGAGCACCGGAGCCCCAGCTCCGTGCGTCAGGCCGCACTTGGCTTCCTGCTGTGTGCATACAGAGTGTGGCACACTGCCAGCCCGCCCAAGGCGAGGCGGAGGCAGGAAAGACACAGTGGGTCAGTAATACGCTCTGTGCTCAGAGAATGAAGCTGCCTGGCCAGGTTGGGACTAACGTTCTCACCTTGGACCAATCTCCTGTCTTCCACTCGTAGCAGCCCGAATAGTCTTCGCATGGCTCCTCATCCTTCGGCCTCGTGGATGCGTCGCACTTCCCTTGGGAGTTGGTGCACGTCACGGTTCGCTTCTGCGTCCCTTTACCGCAGCTGGCGGAGCACTGCAAAATACCATGCAGGGCTTTAACCCAGTCCAATCCTGCTCAAACCCATCCACAACTGTGGTGTCCCTACTGTGTATCAGACCCAGGGCATCTTCAAGGATGATGCTATGTTTTTGTCCCTACAAAGCTCAGGGTCTTCGGAACCATGTGCACAGAGTCCCAGCCGGGACCCTAGTTGGATGTCACGTGGTGGGAGGACTCAGAGTCAGGACTCAGAAGAAGCTGGGGTGATCTGAGGTCTGAGCAAGAGGAGTTGACTTTAGAGGCCAGTCAGCAGGTTCAAAATACGGAGCAGTGCACAAATTCCAAGGGCCAATGAGGAACAGGATGACAGAGCCTGCTGGAGCACGGGTAGGCCTTGGCCAGAAGGCAGGGGCCTGCAGACTCTCACTGGGGATGAGAAGGAGGGGGACAAAGAAAAGCCACAAGCAACAATCCTAAGGCAGGTGGCAGCTGCTCCCAAAAAGCTCCCTCGAGTGTTTTAGTGTGGATGCCAGGATGGGGAGCAGAGGAATGTGCCCGATTTCAGGGAGACAGGGCAAGAGAGTGTGTGGAGGGAATGCGGGCAGGACCTAAGGAGTAAAGGCAATGTGGAAGCCCCTTAAGTGTTCAAGATCGCCATGCCCTTGAGCAGCAAGGCGCTAGGGGACAGAGATGCCGGGGCAGAGGCGGGGCGCACAGGGACCTGTGGGGACCTGACACTGTGGAGGCAGAAGTTGCTCCCTATCAGGACTGTCTTTGCACATCTGATCTCCCTTCTAATGAAGTCTGGGGGCAGGGAGGCAGTGAGAGCCAGGATGCTGATGGTGGGATAAAAGCCACCACAGTAACAGAAACCCTCCCAGGAGAAAAGGAGACCCCGGTTCCAGCAGAAGGACCTGCAGGACTTCAGCACGTGGTGAAGCGACAGAAGCAAAGCATCGGACGACTTAAGAAATGTTTAAAAAGTAGCACTTGGCTGAGCGGGTGGGGCTGGGCCAGGATGAGTGTCACTGAGCCGCTGGTTCAGGATGGGGATTATGGATGCACATGAAGATGCTCACAGGGAAAGGCCTTTAATGATTATGCCAGCGTCTCATAGTTTCCAGCTCTGGTGATCCTCAGTGATCTAACAACTGATAACTCCAGGCTTGGTTCTTTCGGTGAACAGGCACTGGGCCCATCCCCAGAAGAGCCTGGGTAGAATATTTATGGCCTTGATTGGATTAAATCAGACATCTTGTTTGGATCAAGATCCCGAGACTCACGTGCAGGGCAGGAGAGGAAACGCGACTGTGGGCCTGCCTCTGCTCAAGTGTAAAAGAAAAAATTCTCTTGTGGGTTAAACTTGCAAACCTAAGTATATTGTAGAAGGAAAACCAATCACATTTTCACTACTCTCCTCCTCCTAAAATATCACAAAGGAGAGGCTAAGAGCCTAGGTCTTAAGGGGGTACATTTCAAGACCTTTCTAAAAATTAAACTCAAGTTTTACAGCAGCCAATCACACATATCGTGTTCATTAAAAATGGGCAGAATATTTTCTTATTCAAAATAATTCCGACTATTTGGCAATCAAAGGGAACTTTAAAAATATTTTCCACACTGAAGAGTGTCTTGGATCTAGCCTCTTTGAGTTTCCTAGACCACGTTTGGTGGAAGACCGGAGGAAAGCCTGCTGTTTATTTACTGATTTTCTGTTTGTTTTATAGCCAGACATTAAGATCATGAAGGTAAAGTCAATGCAAAGCTATGAAGGGTACCAGAGATAAAATAATATTTTTAAGACTAGCTTTCAAAATTAAAACTCAAAGCTTGACATATTTCCAAAGTGTTCTATGGCATAAGATTTGGAACTCTGAATTGCATACCAAAAGCTGTCCCTTCCAGCATCTGACTTTTGCAGGGTACAAAGATGACCTTGACATTAGAAGAGTCTTTTAATTAAAGAAACCAACTTTCTCAACTTGACCATCATTCAATCCAAACATGCACAAAGGAGAATTAAAAATCAGTATCTATATATATATGAGACTTTTCATATGAAGTAAGACAGCACTTTTACTGTGGCATCATTATATGTACCATCAAAAATGTGTGTGTGGGGCCGGAGATATAGCTCAGTGGTTCCGGCGCCTGTCTTGCAAGCGCAAGGTCCCAGGATTGATCCCCGGTAACCACATAACAATACTGGGCGTGGAGACCCACCCCAGCAGCAACCAGTACCACATACCACAGTGCCGGGCGTGGTGGCTCATGCCTGTCATCCCAGCACTCGAAGGCAGAGGCAGGAGGATTGCTGTGCTGTGAGTTGGAGGCTGAGCTCAGGGCCAGCCTGAACTACAAAGCGAGACCCTGTCTCAAAAAAAAAAAATGTGTGCGTGCATGTGTGTGCACACGTGACATGTTGTTATTGCAAATAAGATTTCAGAGCTAGAACACAACTTCAAGCGTGGAGGGGTAAGGACTGTGATAATGGGGACACACCAGCTAGTGAGGAGCAGAAGGTACCATTTTGGGGCCCCTCTGCCCAAGCCAGGAAGCCATTAGCACCAGCAATGCACCCAAGCACCCACCTGTGACCACTCAGAGGCTTCCCAGATGGACAGGCAGTCCCGGCCTTCACAGCTCTGCACTGGCGTTGGCCGGGGACCTGGGCAGTAGAGAGGACGTGTAGCAACATGTGTGCCATTCTGTAGTTGGTACACGCAGGTCACCTCCCGATGCTGGATGCCCTTCTCACAGGTTGCTGAGCAGGGGCTCCACAGGCCTGCCACCCACCTGCCAAAAGGAAGGGAAGACAGTGAGAAAATGAAGGGAGAGGGCATCTCCTACCCTGCAGAGTAACTTCCACAGGGTCATGAAATAATTCTCGAGTAGGGAACACAGTCCGCTGCATGGCCATCTAGTCTGATGGCCTTCTTGGTAGAGAAGCCCTCTGTACACATCACCCTCATTGCAGAGTGGAATTATACATCCCACATGGTACCACAGGACATGCTTTGTTCAATAGCGCATGAGTGGACACGCTGCTGCCATGTTCCAGCAGAACCTCTGCATGTGGTGATAAAGTCTGGCTCTGTTTCCTGCTCTCTGCCATGGAAACATGTCACTGTCATAAGGTACTGCAATGATGGGGCTATTGCTACTGCAGCACCCCTGACTAATGCAACCTTTGACAAAGGACCAAGGACTTCCCTGCCTTGCAGAGACTGTGGTGCATCCAGAGTAGAGATGTCTTTTGAGGATGGTACCTTGTGGGTCATGGAAAGAGAGAAGCTGCTGAGGCATTCAAAAGTGCTCTTATAAAACCTCATCTACCTGCTCAGGGCTTTAATGATCTGGAGTCTGCATCAGGGCACTGGAAAGCAATTTGGGAATCTTGATCCTTCAGGATACAGAGAGGGGCTTGCAATGTCCTTTCAGGGACAGACACTAAAGGACTCTCTCCCGCTTGGTCCTCAGGTGAGCTGGCAAGCTTAGCTAATATCCTTAAGTCCCAAGAGCTCACTGCTTGTGAAAGCAGCCCTTGCTATACATGGCCATCTTATGCAGACACCCTACCCTTCCTCCTTAGTTACAATGATCCTGAATCTTTGGAACAAACTCTGATGATGCCAGGCCATCTGGAGCACCTCAAGGCCCTTCCAGGTGGCACAAGGTAGTACCACTCAGCTCTTCCTCTCCTGTTCCAGCCAGCAAAGCTCTTCTTGGACCCACTGCTTAATGTGGCAGGGACAGAGACAACAGTGTCTACTGGGGAGTGATTATGGTCTGCAACTTGCTTACACAGTACCTGGCACACATATGCCCATATGCCTTTAGCTGTGATTGCTGCCACTGTCTCTCTAGGAGGTGAGGGTGAACTTCCAGGGTGCTGAGTGAATATTCCATCCCCAGATCTGCCAAATGCTCAAACAACACTACAAATGCTGGGCAGGATTCTAAGTGTTTCTCCTTGTTCTGATCTTCTTTTTTTTTTTTTTTTTTTAAGTTTTTTGAGACAAAGTCCTTGTCCTTTGTCAAAGGTTGCATTAGTCAAGGCTGCTGTAGTAGCAATAGCTCCATCATTGTAGTCCAGGCTGGCCCTGAGCTCAGCCTCAAACACATCAGAGCAATCCTCTTGCCTCTGCCTCCCAAGTGCTGGGATTACAGGCGTGAGCCACCACGCCCGGCACTGTGGTATGTGGTACTGGTTGCTGCTGGGTGTGAGTCTCCACACCCAGTATAGGTATGTGGTTACCGGGGATCGAACCCAGGTCCTTCCGCTTGTAAGACAGGTGCCGGAACCATTGAGCTAAATCCCTGGCCCTCCTTGTTCTGATCTTTGGAAGTGTTACAGCTTGTGTTTAGATGTCCCCCAAAGCCTCATGCTTTTTCTGAGGTGGCTTAATCTGCAGTGTGTGATGCTGGGACAAGAGAATATGATTACTGAACCACATGAGTGATTTGGTACCAGCCTGAGAGTCAGGATGAAAAAAAGGCAGAAAGACACTGTTAAGGTCCTTTGTTGCTTTTGCTACCCGTGTGTGGTTCTCTGTGCTGCCTGTTTGTCATCTACTCTGCCTTGGAGCCAACTTATTGTAAACTGAAACTTTTATGAACCATGAGCTAAATAAACTCCTTCTCTTTTAACCTTGTATGTTGGTATTTTGTCCTACAATAAGAGAAACGTAATTAACACAGAAAATTGGATCTGGAAAAGTAGAGTTGCTGCTGTGATATTACCGGGCCGTGTGGCTCAAGGGCCTTTGGAACTGGCTCATGGCAGGGGGAAGAGTTAGGGAAGATTTGGAGACATCAGCTGCAGAAGCAATGCTGGAACACCTTAGGCTGTTCTGTACGGGAGGTTCTGTTCAGAGCTCAGAAAGACCAGAAAGTCGATAAAGACCAGGCTCAGTAGGTTTCGCTAGGAACGAGGACTGCATTGGCTGTTGGACTCTAGATAATGTGCATTATGCCTCGGCAGGAAGTTTGTCAGCCCTGTGCTCATGTCTAGAGCCTTTGCCGGGGACTGAGGTTGAAAGTGGCTGACTAATGAATCTCACTAAAGAGGTAGTCAAGGTAGTCTATACTGAGGCCATGGCACAGCCGCAGTCAGAAGCTTTTAGTGTGATTTATGTTGAGAAGCAAGAGCAAAGTGCACAGCAGGATGTTTTAAAATGTTGAGTGTGGCAAAAAAGGAAGTTCCAGGTGCAGCGTGCTGAGACAGAGCAGCGGAAATCTCGGTTGCTGAGAAGGGACAAGAGAATAGAACAACATGGCTAGAGGGCATCTTCAGTAGTAGCAGGACTCTATCTTTTGCAGCCTCAAAATTGCCAAAGTGGAAGACTTTGCTTTGAGAAGGGAACTCCAGGGTACCATGTTCCAGAATGGTGGCAGGCTAGAGAATTTGCTCCTCAGAATTAAATTCAGAGTGCTTGGCGATCCAGCCACTTGACCCTAAGGCCAAAAAAAGGGAAGACTGGCTACTAATGCTCTAGCTGGCAGCAGAACACAAGAGCTGTGGGGTCAGGAAGGCTTCTTCTGCTAGGCTTCAGGGAAGGCCTGGAGGCCAGCAGTGTGCCCTGAGCGGCCAGTGTTCAAAGCTGTAAATGTGAAGCACAGGCGCAGTGCAGGTCTCAGAAGTTGAGAGAAGCCAGGAATGCGGATCATCTGAGGAAAGCTGCGCAGAAGGAGCAGAAAGGTCCCAAGAGAGAAGCCACGGGAGCTGAAGCCAACAGAAGTGCCATGGGGATGGAGACGTTCAAGCCCTTTGTAGTTTACAAAGTGTCACAGATTGTCCAGGATGATAGAAGTAGAACTGTGGGATTTGATGTTTGCCCTCCTGGATTTTGGACTTGCTTTGGTCCAACTCCTCTGTATTCTCTGTCTGTAATCTTTGGAATGGAAATGTCTATTTTGTGCCATTGAAAGTTGGAGGTGTTTAACTTTCTGTTCTTTTGTACAGGGGCTCATAGCTAAGAGTTTGCCTCAAATTTCAGAGGAAATAGTTTTCAGCAGTGCTGACACTGTTAGGACTTTGGCCACTTTCAGAGATGCGTAAAATGCCTTTTGCATAAAGGGATGTGCATGAATCTTTGGGGAAAAAAAGGGTAGAGTGTTGTGGCTTGTGTTCAGATGTCCCCCCAAAATTTCATGATTTTTCTGAAGTGGCTGAATCTAGAGTGTGTGATGCTGGAAATAAGGGCAGATGGTTACTAAACCACATGAGGGACTGGTTTGGCACCGCCCTGGTCTCCGTAGTCTAGATGAGATAAAAGGGGCAGAAAGACGCTGTGAAGGTTTCTCGTTGTCTCTGCTGTGTTCCACAGCCACGATCTGTGGCCACTCTGCCTTGGAGTCAGTGGACTGTGGACCGAAACCCTTCCCCTCTAACTCTGGCTATCAGATACTACATCTCAGCAATAAGAATAGTGATGAAGACACGCTCTCTTACACTCCTTTTTGCTAGCTGTTCCTCAGACAAAGGACCAATATCTGGAATATATAAGGAACTAAAAACACCCAGATCACCCCCCAAATTTTAAAACCCAATCCAAAATGGATATCTGAAATGCATACACCACTCCAAGATAAAGAAGTAGAAATAGGAAATAAGTATATAAAAAATGCTCAAAATCACAGGTCATTCAAGAGATATGAATTAAGACAATGCTGAGATTCCATCTCATGCCAGAAAGAATGGCTATAATCAAATTATCAACCAATAACAATGGCTGGCAGGGCTCTGGGCTAGAAGGGAGCCTTTTTCACTGTGGGCGGGAAGGTAGACTGGCACAACCACTGTGGAAATCAGTGTGGAGATTCCTCAAAAACTAAACCTAAAGATTCCCTTTGATTCAGCTATTCCTCTTCTTGGTATCTTCCCAAAAGAATTAAAAGTATCATATGACAGCAATATATGCACATCTATGTCTATAGCAGCATTATTTGCAATAACTAAATCTTGGAAACAGCCAAGAGGCTCATCAACTATTGAATGGATAAGAAAGACATAGGTTTTTTTGGTTTTGTTTTGTTTTGTTTTTTTTAAATACAACGGAGTACTACTCTGCCATAACGAAGGATAAGTTTGAGACATTTCTAGCAAAATGGATGCACTTTGAGACCACACTCAAGTGAGATAAATTGAACACATCTATTTAAATACTACAGTGTTTATCTGGCATGAGAAACTAAAAGGATAAATAAGGACCAAAATGTATAATAAATACTGGAAAATGGGAAGAAAATGTTCAAATGGGAAGGGGAACAAGGGAGGAGGAGGAAGAAAGGAAGAAAGGGACTAGAAGAAAAGAGAATAGAAAGAAAAAATAGAAACAAAGCTTTTGAAAATGAGGTGGAGAAGAGGGATTAAAGGGCAGGGAAGTGAATGGGAAAAAAGAAGCAAGATACATCCAGTATAGGTTCAAATTTCCCAGGATGAATGTTATGATTATATTTGTCTAAAATGTACCAATGAAATTTTAAAAATTTTTTGAGATGAGGAATCTTGGCATTTGCATTTTAGCCCAGAGAAGAAGAAATGGGGAGGCAATGAAGTGAAGCATCTTTCATGTCCCAGGCTGCCACAAGTGAGCAAGAAGAAACCCATTTTCTGCTCTGCCGAGAAGGGGCTTTCACAGGGATGAGGAAGGCGCCATGGACAGGAGGCTCCTTGGTGGCATAATATGCATTCTCTAGTTGGCATAGCTGTCAGTGGACACCTCACAGGGGCATGGGAAGAAAGCAGCTTTCTAAACACCATAACAGACCCTCTCACCTGAACAACTATGGCCACAGGAGCCTCATTCACAATGCTTGCATACCACAGTCCAAATGAACATCGGCACCATCTAATCCAGCTCATTCCAGATCCTGTAATTTGGGGAAGGACCCGCAGCTCCGTAAGACGACTTATGCTGCAATTACAACTTACATTACATTTTTATAACTGTGTCTCCTAAAGAACCTCAACGGCAATGTTTACTCCCCAAATTTGACTTAGCAGCTCTTAAGAGCCACAGGAGCCATGAAGACATCTCTGATTCAGACTCCCTCTCCTCTGAGGAGGTCAGCAAGGCCTTTGCTCCTTCTCTGCCCACTGCAGACTTGGTTCCTGTGCACAGACAGGTTGAGCAGCTTTTCTCTGAGTGCTGGGACCACAGCATTTCAGGGTTTAGATTTTTGTGGGTTTCAGAATATTTGTTCATGCATGATGAGATATCTGGGGATGGGACCCCAGTCTAAATATGACATTTACTTGTACATCTTATTACATAATCTGAAGGTAATTTTATATAACAGTTTGAGTGCACCTGTATTCTGACTGTGACCCACCACAGAAAGACAGCTGTGGAACTTATCCCATTCGTGGTCTTAGAATGACTCTAGAATTTTTGGATTTGAGAGCTGAAATTTTGGATTCTCAAAGTAGGGATGCTCAACTCTACTTTAAGTTATAGTATTCTGACGACACACCATGTGCTGTCCTGTGACTGCATGACACCCGTATCCTTAACTGTCTTGCTGGTATAACAAAATATCATCGATTCAATAGTCCCAAACATGATCGATCTATCATGTCACAGTTATGGAGATGGAAAAGGTGACAAAGGTCTCCCTGGTCTCAAATCGAGGTATTGAGAGGTTTGGTTCCTTCTGAAGTTTCCAGGGAAGAAGCTGTTTTCATCCGTCTTTTCCTGCTTTCTAGATACTGCTCCCAACCCCTGCCCTGGGCCCTTTCCTCGGCCACAGAGACAGCAGTGTCAGGAAGCCTTTAACATGCCACCTTCTCTCCTGTCTTCCTCCTTCACTTCCAAGGACCTCTGACCATGTCAAGTGCAGCCACGCAATCCAGGACAAGCTCTCCACCAAAGGCCAGCCAAGGCCCCTGTGTGTGTTCCCTTGGGCTCTGACAACAGCAAAAACTAGGGGCTTAAAACACTAACTTCTTCCTTCACAGTCCTGGAGGCTGGAAATCCAAAATCTACATATCATGAGGGCTGATTCCCCTTCGGGCTCTGAAGGACCAGGGCTCCTGGGTGCTGCTCACCTGGATGCTGGAAAGGGCCAGTATCCTCGCTGTTCATGGGTTATAGAAGCATCATTCCGGTCTCTGCCTTCTACTTCACAACGTGTCTTCCCTGTGTATCTTTGTCCTTCCACTGATGTCTTGTTATATGTGGACTCCAGACAAACTGGATTAGGGACTCACGCTGCTTCAGTCCTATCTGAACTAATTACATCGGTAATAATCCTACTTCTAAATAAGATCTCATTCTGAGATCCTAGGCATTAGGATTTACACAGCTCTTTTAGAGGAGAGAGTTTGACCCATCACACAGCCTCACTTCCAACATCAACCTCAGTTCTCCATGACCCGGCATATCCACAGATCCCCAGGATTAGCATGTGGACCTCCTCGGGATCCATGAGGCTATTCACCGGAGAGCCATCAGATTCATGCTATGAGAAATTTCGGCTTCTATTCAACATTCATGTTATCCATCTTTTTATTGGGCCGAGGTCTAAATTAGATACAGGCCTTATGAAGTCGCAATGTGATTTTTCTTGTTGCAAAAAAAATACGGCATTGCCAAATCAGGTTCTTTGACAGAATTATTTTATATTAAATCTTAGATATAGATCACAAAAAAGAGGACTCTGGTAGGTCACTTACATTTGACAGCTTTCCATCACAATCTGAGCTAATGAGTGGTTTCCTTTGGGGATTAGCATTGACTTTAACCCTCTTCCAAGGGGAGAAAAGGAAGCAGTGAGTTTGGCTGAGCATCTCCTTGGTGCCAGTCTGTGCTTGGAAGGTTCCCTAGTTGGCTTACTTTATCAAAGTCGAGAACTATGTGGCATCTGTGCTTCTCTCTGCCCCGGTCACAGGCTGGAAAATTCCAGGCCTCTGTTGAGGATGAAGTGTGTAACTCGCTGCAAATCACTTTCCATCTCTAAACTATGAATTCGTCTGGCATAAGAACACTGCGCCCATTTCAGAGGGCTGGATGGCAACGTCCAGCAGGTGAAGTGGTCAGGCCACACCAGGCATGGGAAAGGCTCCAGGGCTGTGAGCTCTGCCCTCTTCCTGGCCCAGGGCTGTTGCCGGCTTGGCTTTGCTTTACTGCGCATGACAGGGCTTTGTTCGCCATGTGTGCTGCAGGGCTGGGGTGAGGGGACATGGAGAGGCCGAGGCCCACCCTGTACAATGCCCTGCAGGCCGCGGGCAGCATCAAACCAGGACTGCCCAAGGCTGAGCCCTTCTCCCAGCTCCCGGAGACCGCCGCCAACAGTGCTGTGATGGGAACCATCAGGACTCGGCTTTCACATGTGCCATTTATAGTCGCAAGATTCGTGGCCACTTTTATTGAGCAGATGTCTACAAAGGGGGGCTGAGGAGGTGCGAAGGTGACTCAGAGGCAGACTGGGATGTCTTCCCGGGGGACCAGCAAGGCCTCTTTACAATCTCACAGAAATCTCAACTCTGCCTCTCTCCATTTAGAACTCGAGAATTATGAGTTCTCATATATATTTCCCCAAAAAGTAATATTATTCACATATTTGTTATTTTAAAAGAGGAAATGAAAATCTGAAGTGCATCATGCAAGTGTGTAAATGAACCTGAGCTGTTCTGAAAGCAGAAATGGATTTCTGCTTGCAGAGAAGCCCAGCGATGTGTGAATTCTCACTTGTAGGGTTAACAACGTGACTACAGAAAGAAATAACTTTCAGCTTTGAATTATGACTTAAAAACCTATTTCTAGGTTAGATCGTGTCCCTTTAATCCTGAAGGTTAGGATGGGCGATCTGCCAGGATCTAAGCCCTGTCCATGTTTTCCTGAAAAGGTCCTTGGACCCTATAGTTTGTTCTTATTCCTGGTGTGGGGGGGACAAGGAAGGAAAGAAAAGGAAATTAAAGGGAGGGAGGAGAGGGGGGAGAAGAGGGAGAAAGGGAAGAAGAGAGAATAAGAGACTCTGCTTAGTATAGTTTAAGGGAAAATTTCCAGCTTTTCTGGTTCATTATACCTTTTCTGAGAGCTTGTGGTGTGCCTGGACATGTTCTAAGCCTCAAACATGATTCAAATAGTTTGATTCTTGCAATGATCCCTCATAGATCCATTCAGATAAGGAAACATGGTAAGTCACCAAGTGACAGTTACCTTTCAGCTAGTCTATTAAGATACAGCTCTCATACCATCCATTGCCTCCCTTGTCAGAGTATAATTCAATATATTCAGAGTTGAACTCACTACCACAATCTAGTTTTAAAACACTTTCCTCACTCCCAGAAGAAACCGTGACTCCTTAGTATCAATCACCCTTCAATACCCGCCAGTTTCCCTAGTTCTAAGAAGTCACTAACCTTCTTCCTGCCTCTACTGCTATCCCTGCTTTCCACTTTTCATGTAACTGGAATCACATAATATGTGGTAGAGTGGACCTTGGAGGGACAACTGGCCCGACATATGAACAGCTTGAGTTACAGCTAGAATTTTAGTTTTAACTTATGAACAAAGTCTTGAGTTATGACCCCAATGCCAGCAGCTGGTGCTTCCAGATGGTCTCAGACACAGATTTAACTTTTGAAGAGTTCTGAAAGGAGCATTACAGCATCCTTTCTGTGTGGGGTTAACTGAGAAATCCTGGGCCTGTGTCTCTCCGAGGCCACTGAGATCTGCTCGTATACAAAAGAGAGACTTCGAAGGCTATGTAGAGGAGCCTAAGCCTTCACTGACCAACCGGAGTTCTAACCAGCCTTCGCAAACAAATTAAGTTTGTAAGTTAAGGGTCCACTGGCTTCTTTCAGTTAGCTTGTTTTTAAGGTACATCTGGTTACTGTATATTTCTGTATTTCATGCCTTTTTGTTACCAAATAATATTCCATTGTATGGACATACCATATTTTATCTACTCACTCATCAACTGATCGAAACTTCAGTGGTTTTCACATTTTGGATATTATGGATAATGTGACTATGAGCATTTGTATAAATCTATGTATAAAAATATGTTTCTAGTTTTTTCTTGGATATATACACAGCAGTAAAATTACTGGGCTATGTGGTCATTCTACATCTAGCAATTAGAGGTATGGAAGAACTTTTCCATGCTCCATCATTTTACATTTCCACTGGCAATAAAAAATTCTCTCAGTCCTCACAAAAATTTCCTATTGTCTTTTTTTATTATAGGCATTTTAGTGGGTATAAATTGGTCTCTCATTGTGTTTATTTTTTTTTAAAGTGTGATACAATATGCAGAACATAAAAATCTCACTTTTACCACTCGTCATTTGTATAACTATCACCACCATCACCGTGTTAGTCTCTGCATCTTCTCAAAGAGAACTCCACACCCATTCAGCAATTAACTCCCTCACCCCTCTCTCCCAGCCCCTACCAATCACTACTCTGATTTCTTTTTTTTTTTTTTTTTTTTAGGTTTTTTGGAGACAGGGTCTCGCTTTGTGGTTCAGGCTGGCCTGGAGCTCAGCCTCCAACTCACTTCACAATCCTCCTGCCTCTGCCTCCCGAGTGCTGGGATTACAGGCATGAGCCGCCACGCCCGGCACTGTGGTATGTGGTACTGGTTGCTGCTGGGTCCACACCCAGTATTGTTATGTGGTTACCGGGGAATCGAACCCGGGTCCTTGCGCTTGCGAGACAGGCGCCGGAACCACTGAGCTAACTCCCCGGCCCACTACTCTGATTTCTATCTCTCCCCTCCCGAGGTTCCTCACATAAGTGGAATCACACCGTGCTGGGCCTTTTGTGGCTGGCTTGTCTCTCAGTATAACAGGGTTCCTCTGTTGTCGCCTGTGTCTACCTTTCCACGGCTTATACAGATCAATCAGGAAAAGAAAGTGCAATGAGACAAATGGGCAAAAAGCTAGAATAAACAGGAATACGACAAGGGAAACTGTAAAGTGCCGCTTTTAAGTGAAAATGTCACAAGTCTGATTCAAGTAAAGAAGACAGAATCACATGCTGAGGCTGCTAAGGTCTTTGGTAAAAAGGACTCTTCTACCTGTGAAGCTGTGAAAAAAGAAAGCAAATTCATGCCTGTCTTCCTGTCACACATCAACAGCAAAAGTCATGGGTAAATAACGAGGGGGAAATGGATGTGGTAAATAAAAAAAACAAAGATTGTGTATATAGGGGGTGGGAGAAGGCAGGGTGGGGGAAAAGGAAAAACATGAGAATCAAGTCATGTCATATTCGGGTACAAACAATGTTGAATGCGATTATCATGTGTATTCATAATGTACCAATAAAGATAATTAAAAAAGAAAAGAAAGACAAAAAAATTAGTCACGACTATGGTGTTTCATTAATATAGGTACCGATTTTATAATTCCACCCAGGGATACAACTTCTTGCACATGCATCCAAGGAAAATGCACAAGGGTATTCATTGCATAACCACATAAACCTCACAAGGAAGCAACCCAAATGCCCATCACTGGGAAATGAAGACATCACATAAAATACTATACAGCAAAGAAAACGGATGCTCCAGTGGTACAGATGCCACATACCCAAATCCCTGAGCTCAGAGATTGTTCGCAGCATACTAAAGGCTACTCTTTGACCTGTGGGTACATACCTATGTAGTGACAATTTGAGACTCATACACACACACCCACACCCACACCCACCCACACACACACACACACACACACACACAAGCGGATGGGATCAGGGAGAGGCAGAAATAACTCCTTGTGTCTGCAATGTTGTCATTACTCAAAGATGAGAAGCAAATACGGTATCAGGCAACTCTGTCAGAGCTGCGAGGTGTAGACACGAGCATTGATTAGTTAATTTCAGTGTCTGCTTGTGTCTAAGAAAGATGCTCACAGATGCCACACTCAGAACAGCACGATGGGCTGTGGCTGCAGGGAGCAGCAGACACTGCTGTCAGCACAGTGCCCAGGCGAAGGCACCTTTGTGGCCAAATGTTGCCTCATCTCTCACTTTTAAAAGCAGGCTGAAAATACAGTGTTCTCCTGCTTTGAAGATGCTGGACATGGACTCTTAAACTGAAGGCACCTGTGTGGGCCAGGCCCTTCTGCTGGGGCACATGGTCCTGTAGCTTCCTGCCAAGGACTCTACACTTCAATGTCATAAGACCGTTGTGGCGCCTTGTCCCCTAACGGCACGCTGTGCATGTCACTGTCATCCCTTGGCTTTTCCCCGCTTCCATCACCACACTCCCATAACCTGCGTGCACTAGACTGCCTTTGGGCTGGTCTAACAGGCTAGCCCCAGTTATTCCGTCCTAAGATTAGGAGAAAAAACTGCTCAAAATGGAGATGAAGGACGTGTGGTGGCCTTTCCCAGGACAGTGGTGTGCATGGTGCCTGACAAGCAAACCCAAAGGCCTGAGCAGAGCAGCGAGCTGCAGGAAACACTGAGCCCTGATTAACACCAGCAGACGGCCCACCCAGCCGCCCGCCCCGCTGCCCTGCCCCACAGAATTATTCAACATGGAAATGCGCAGGCAGTCCGCCTCATTCCACCCAGCCGCCACTGCAGCCACTCTGGCTAGGAAAGAGCTCCGAATTCCACAGGCTCCCAGAACCCATCCTCTGGGAGTTCTGGGCTGCCCCGAGGCAGCTCTGGGTCTTATGGAAGAGAGCAAGGCAGGGCTACCCGGGCTCCCGGGCTCAGAGGGGTGCAGGCAGGGCTCCAACAGGACAGCCTGGGGGCTGGCTGCCTTGGCTCTGCCCTGCCCGGGCCAGGGCCCTGGCACATGGCTGTCAGAGCAAGGAAATTCACAGCTCTATGCTGCAAGCTGTCCTCACTCCCTGGCTCCCGGGAGCCCTAGGAGCCAGCAAGGCCCCTGGGCAACACCAGGCCCCCCAGGGCTGCCTCAGTGGTGACTGTGGCTTGTGAAGGCCATGGCAGTGAACTGGAAAAGAGGGTTCTCAGGTGAGGCAGACATCCAGCTGAGCCATATGGACAAGAGGCTGGCACCTGGGATGCCCAGGCTGTGTCAGGTAGTGTCTGTCACTTGGGCATTTGATGAGTGTCAGACGTCACAGCAAATCTCAGCCTCGGTGACGGCTCTGACCACACTCTACTGTGTTTAGTACTTCCTCTGAGGCTTCCCAGGGGCTCAGGCTGCCTGCTGCCTGCTGCCTGCCTCCTGCCTCTCCATTAGCCTTCTTGCTCCCTGCATTTTACCACACGGGCATCTTCCAACCCTGGGACAGAGCTTACTTGTGCTGCAGTCTCACAGATTCCGGGCCCAGGGGACTCTGACTCTCTCCCCTGGGAGCCCTGGTCTGTGTGACTGACTGGTCTAAAGGGCAGCAGGGGGTCCCACTGTGTTTGTGGCTTGGGGTGGACATACATGGCCACAGACCATGCCTCCTTCTGCCTCAGCAGAGCCCAGCACCTGGCCCTTCCTGAGAGCAGGGACGCAGGGTCTGATCTGACGCTCAGCTCCGCTGCTCTCTGCTCCAAACCCCCACTGGGCCAGCCCTGAAGGGAGCTCCGTCGGCCTGCCTTGCAGCCCCTCTCGGGCACTGCAGCCGTTTCCAACTGGCCTCTGCACATGTGATCTCTTTCCTCTTCCAAAGAACCTGTGTACTTCTGCCACAGTTTCAGTCATGCCACTTTCTCATTCCAAAACCTGCAATGGCTCCCTTGTGCCTACTATCCTTTAGACCCTGGACTTGGCATTCAAGACCCAGGCTGATGGTTTAGTCACTCATTCAACCCATGCTCCATCATTCCATGAGGGATTCTGGCTGTGTTTTGAATACATGCAAGCAAACAAAAATAATACACCGCACTAAGGGAAATTAGAATGAGGAAAACTCAAGGTAGGGGAGCTAGCCGTGTCCCCCGCCATGCTGGTTGGCTGTACACGGTGCTCTCCAGACTGCAGTATGTTCCTTGGCCCAGAGACTCTGGCATGGTTCCCTCCCCATTTCCCTCAGTTGGCCACTCTCCAGTGCCCACTCTGCCAGGAGCTCCTCTGTAGGTCCCAGATGTGCCCTCTTCCACCTCTCTCACTACCAAGGCTCTCCAACTGGTCTGGGCAATACTGCTGCCCCCAGAGACATCCTAACCCTGCTCTGACTTACAGACTGGACAGTCTGGAGGCTGAGATCTGGTTTGGGATCCTTGGCTCAGTCCTTTTTGACCTTGGCTACTAAACCTCCCCACCTATGACATGGAACTAATGCTCCTACACATTCTTTGTCACCCGGATGTGCCAATGAGTGACCACGCCTGGCCAGGCTGTTAGCAACTACCCCTCTTTCTGGTCTGACTGAGGTCTTAGCCACACATCACAGGACAGTCCAGAATCCGCATCCCTCCACCCCGTGTGGTCTGAGCCACATCTCCCACTCTTCCTCCAAGGCGTGAACCTCACTGAAGCAGCGCTGAGGTCCTATCCTTGGAGCACCCCCGAGCCTCAGCTCCAGTGTGCGTTAGCACTGCTGGCTAATAAAAGCAGCAGCAGTTTCCTATAAAAAGTCACAGTGGGATAAGTCTACAATAAAACATTCATGCCCTTTATTTCACTTCACAGAGAGATTCAAACATCCCAACCAAATGCAGCCACAGCAGCTGCTGGGCAGATGTTCTTCAGGCAGGCGAATGAGAGATAATAATTAGTCTCAATTAAGTTCCCAGTAAATTATGTCAGGGGGACCTTTAGCCACTCAGCCCTCGTGGGGCTGAGCCAAAGGCAGTGAACCTGGTCCAAAACTATTTAGAAACTCTGGACTTCTCTGGATAATTCATGCCCCGAGCAAGCTGCTCAGTCTTGGCATGAGAGGAAATAATGACTCCCACAACCACTTTCAATTGAAAATAATAATTTGTTAATAATTTTAATACCTAATGAGCCACAGAAACTGTTCCTGGTTCCTCAGTGTGGAAAGGAAAGAGGCTCATTCTGTGTCTAGCTTTAATCCATCTACAGTATCGAGGCACCCGGATGTTCTGGAGACTTTCCGCACAAGCTTCCTGTCTGATGATCTGCTGTCACTAGGACAGAGCTGTTTCACATTGATTGTTATCAAACAGCTACCTTGGCATCTGGTCATGACGAGGCTCCTGCCTCACTGTTAGGGATTTCCCACAGAGGGGCCCCTGCAAGTCCTTGGCAGAGGACACTCTCATGTCCCATCTGCAACACCAAATTTTAACTGTGACATTTTCCCTCCTTCCCCAAGTATTGCTGGTTGACAATTTGTGCTGTTGGGCAAACAGAAGAAAATCTTACGTGGAAAACATCTGACTCTAGCGCACAGAGAGACCACATGCGCTGCCCCTTGACCCATGAGGCTGTTCGCGTCTGGTCCATTCGGCCATCCTGTCTTAGTCCTTTGTCTTTCAAAGGACAATTTCTAGCTCTGTCTTATGCTTATTAAGGACACTGAAGATATTTTAAAACTGAAGTCCAGATTTGTCAACAAAGACAACTGAGAAATGACCAGAGCTTTTTAAAATGATCTCTGTGTTGATCTTCAGACCCTGGGTTACACTTTCACTCAGTTTAAGAAACTCTTCTATGGCCATATTTTTCTTGTATAAATTATAACTATAATTTATGCACACTGCAGAAAATCTGGAAGGTCCATGAAAATATGAAGCAAGAGAACCAAAAGGCACACATGATCTTCATCTGTTTGTACTGTGTATTTTTTTTAACATTGATGTCATACTATAAACAAATCATTTTATATTCTGCTTTACTACAGAAACCCTGTGTGATCAGAAAATTTTTCTAAAGAACGACTTAAGGGTTGCATAACACTCTTGCGCACAGACCTAAATTATATAACTAGTGTATCTATCTGTTGGGCATTTGGGGAATTGTCTATTTTTCTCATTTTGGGTGATTTCCAAAGGGAACAGAAGCCCCTGGATCCAAAGTATTGATCAAGGGCCTTCAAAAAGTCAGGGGGATCCCACTGTGACATGCATGTCTGTCCCTCAGGCAAAGCACCAGGACAAGAAGGGCTCTGAGAGCCTCCATCTAGCCTTCCTCCTCCACTGCACACAGCCGCCCAGCTCTTCTTCATGAGACACAGTGTCCGGGACACTTGCCCTCCGCCCCTCTCTTGCTGGTTAATGCATTCTTACCATATGACTTCAACAAACCTCCTTCTAGGTGTAACCTGATCAGCTTCAGGTAAATAAACAATAGGAACTACCCTACTTGGGCCTGTTATGTGCCTGATGTTATATGCTATGGTTTATATTTGATTCCCAGGAAAACAAGGAACTAGCTGAGAAATGACCTGCACAAAGTGATGCAGCCCACAAGAGGCAAGGGTGGGTCTTTTTATCCAGTGGACACCACACCACATTCCAGCAGCCTTGGTGTGGTTCAGCACATTGCTTCGGTGCCTCCGAAAGCCTTGGGGCAAATCCTAGCAGGGCACTCAGGGGCTCTGCCTTCCTTTCCTGTTATTTGCAGTTTGGATGCAAAACCTATGGATATGGAGAACCAATTCCATGTGCTGTGTATAGTTTTCTTATGCTACTATGACAGAGTTGATTAGTTTCAACAAAGACTGTCTGACTTGTAAAGTCTGAAATTTTTTAACATCTGCTCTTTATTGCAGAAGTTTGTTGATCTCCTGCTATGGTGGATACTACAAGAAGGGATCATGGGTGCAATGCCTTGAGCTCTAAAAATCTGAACACTGTCTTTCTAAAGTATTGATACTTGACAGTTTAGCTAGATATAAAATTCTAGTTCTCTCTTTTTTTTCTGATTTGCTGTTGTGTAAGAACATTACTTTTACCCTTACAGCCAATAAGAACTGGGTTTCTGTGTCATACGCACTGGAACCACAAGAATGACCACATGCTCCTATAGTCTCCTGCCGTGGAAGTCTCCACCATGGTGTCCTACACAGAGTGTCATTTGATGGGAAGCTGGGGTGGCTCACAAGGGCAGAGCAATGGAATCTCCTGGGCATGAATCTAGCTACAGTTCCACAGTGATGGGGCATCAGCCAACCTGTTTGCTTCCTTCCTCTTTAGTTGAATCATAGAGACTTAGCAAGTAAGACTAAGTGCTCTGCTGACACATCTACTCTAGTGACATTGCCAAGCAGGGTCAAGTGTCCTCACTGGACCCTCTCATGTTCAGAGACACAGATCACCTTCTTTCTTAGACTGCACAGCAATCATCTGTCTAAGCCATCAACTCGTCCTGTAATTGTGGCAGGGGCTGACAGCATGTGGAGGCTGCATTCCTAGGACTGGCCTTCTGATGTCTTTGGGAAATTCTTGCCCATTACTTGGGGTTGTGTCTGTTCTCTGTATCTGCTATGATTTCTCAGAATTCATCAGCAAAACCTCAGAGGTAATATTTGTAGCATCTGGGATTGGATAGTGTCTCAGAATAATGATTTGGACACTTCTAAAAACTGACATTGATAACAGGGATCATAAAAATGACAAATTTAGCACTTGCCGCATGCCAGGAAATGTCCTAAGTGATTTATTTCTATTCACTGATATCATTCTCATGAGCACCCTGTGATGTAGGTAGTTTGGGTCCCCTGTGTTACAGAGAGTGGGAGTGTCCTGCCTGAGGTGCCAGCAGTGGCTGGCAGCTAGGACAGGAACCTAGCTGTCTGGTCCTCGCTCTTTAAACCTGACAAGTATGCTTCTGCTCTTGGGGCTTATTCCCCACTTCCCCCCTTCGCAGGTAGCCATGTAGCTTTGTTGACTTTCTTCTACTGTTGTGGGCTTCTGCTGTTGGCTTTCCCTGAGTTTGCCCTCATCCTCACTGAAAAGTAGCAGCGATCTGCCTTCTGTCACTCTTACCTTAATGGGCTTATTCTTCTTAGATTTTCTTATTTTAAGGTCTAACTTAAAAACAATGAAAACATGTACTTATTGAGTGAGCCCTTCTCTGCAAAGCTCAGCTTGTATGCAGCTGCCTGCCTGTTCCGAGCTATTTGTGAAGGTTCCGAACTGTTTCTACTTGCTACAGCCACACGCCTTTCAATGGAGGCTCTTGACAAAGCTAGCAGGGTAGCCCTGCATCCTACACATGCCTCTCCCCCATTTCTGCTGGCTCTGCCCATGAGTATGGTGTCAGAACTGAGTCCTCCACAATTTCCCTTAATGCTGACTGACTGCCCCTTCTCTCTTTTTCTCTTTTAACCTAACTAGAGATTGAACTTAGGGATTCCACCCTGAGTTACACACCCAGCTCTTTTTTTGAGACAAGGTCTTGCCAAGTTGCCCACCTGGGCTCAATAATATGTGATCCTTCTGCCTCAGCATCCCAGAGAGTTGAGCTTACAGGTGCACACCACTAGGGCTTGGCCTGATTGACTTGCTTTAGCTATGGGCAAAGAACAACCTTACATCTACTCTGTCTTCCTAAAACACAGGTATCTATATTTGCCCTTGATCCAAGTGGGCTTTCCCACTGTGGCAATTTGCAGAACAACATGGTTCAGTTTGCCAGGCTGCTGTCAGAAGCTTCTAGGTTTGTAAGAATTCAAGTCAGAGTAACGGGTCCTTCAATGCATTCTCTACCTTCTGAGAGAAGACCAAGCTGGGAGAGCTTGGTCTCTAACTGGGGCCTCTGGTTGCTTGTCACCCTGTTCCTATCTGCAGAGCCTCCTCTAAGGTCTGGTCCTGCCTCAGTTCTCCACATGGCTGGGTCCTGGGCCGGTTGCTCTCACCTCTCCACAGCCAGGCCTCTTGACCTCCCTCTGAGCTTGCAGGAAATGCAGTGACCAGCTACTTTTCCTTTGGATTGACCCCACACTCTTTCTATCCCATCTGTCTCCCAGGTGAAGACTCGGGATCCAATCTACTAAAACTGGGAACACTCATCATACTTCCTAAGTTCACATTTCCAGTGACTTTTGTGGCTGCTGCTGTGGTCTTCGGACCAGTATCACCAGCTCTATGACAGATCTGAATCAGAGACTCTCAGAGTGGAGCCCTGCAATTTGCCTGGTTACCAGGCCCCCAATCAAAAGAACCACTGCAGATATCATGGAAATAACTACCTGAGGAGCACATCTGACTTCTCTTGTGTTGGCTGGAAACACCAGCCCTCCCATCCCATGTGTCCCCTGGACACGGCACTAGGCAGGTGCAGCTGAAATGTGCTTCCCTCCCTCTTCTCAAGATTTAGTGCAAAGCTTTCTCTGCCCAGGGAGCAGCTTCCTCCCAGGCCAGAAGTGGCTCAAGAGTCATGCAGTCACAAACACTACTGAGCGGTGCACACGTGTGGGCCAGATCCCAGTCATTACCTCTGCTCTACTAATTTCTGCTCCTGGTGCCTGAGGAATTCCTCTTGGAAACGATCTGCTTTCACGATACATCATCAGGCTCTTTCCGCTGGTGAGCAGACAGAAAAGCTGGCAAGATCCAGCACTTTACACGCATCCACATCAAAACGACCTCCCTGTCCTCACTCCTACCACCGCTCCAGCCCAGCCTGTAACAAGCCACCTGGGCCGCTCGTCTGGGAAGCCTGTGTCCCGCGCTCAGGCTGTAACCCAATCTTGGGTCTGAACAGTGCCGAGTCCTTTCCATAATCCTCTTTCTTTCCCTGCTTTTTACCCCCACCCTGCTGATAACATTATTTGAAGTTCACAGTATGGAGCCTGGAAACATTCACAAGGTGGGAAATGAACCACTAGAGATTTTTCTGCAGTTTCGATTTACCTTGAAATACATATAAATTATATGAACTTGTTCTGACAAGAGGGGAAATGTTAGCAAATGCTAGGACTTTCCTCAATATTTTATTACCTGGGAAACACGAGCATGGGCTATTTAAACTATGTAGTTTTAACTGTATTGAAAAAGAGCATGCATGTGTGCATGCATGTACATGTAGTATCTTAAGACATGATGGATAATATACAAAATGCTGGGCTGATTTTCATCACGCACAGTTTTGTCGCGGGGCCCTGATGATGGTTTTCATGAATGTGCATCACGTGCTTACTTGGGACAAGGGATTTATAGGCATTGCTTCGCCTAATCTTTTCAAGGCTTCCATGAGAGGCTGGAATGCTGCAGTTTCACAGATGGTGAGGGCCGGCAATGTGTCTGGGAGGGTGCGTGTAGCTGGCAGTGAGGGGGCCATGCTCTTCATAATGCCTGGTTCAGGCTGCCTCTCTCTTGCTGCTTAACTACTAAGTGCAATAAACTGCATGTCTTGGTGTCTCTGTGTGATAAACATTCACTATTTTTGTTTTTCTTCCCAAGTTTAAAATAGGTCTACTTAAAGAAAAAAAAAAAAAACAAGCCAAACTAAGGCATAACCAGATAAAGGGAGAATGTAAGGGATTTCTATAGAAACTGATGCTCAGAAAGTGGAAGAAGGGCAAGTGGGAGGGGTCAGGGTTGGGTCAAGGTCAAGGTCAAGGTAGGCTGTGGGCTGCATATGGCACTTTTAAAATCCACTATGGTCTATTCCAAGCAAGCATGAGTGATTTAACTAGAGAACAGAACACTTGGACCCCCAAACCCCGAGCCAGCCTCTGAGGTCTACTTGCTTATCAATGGATCATCCGTCCAGGCCAAATATCCATCCTGTGATGGGTAAATGCTCATGTTGATGGGATAAAACCTGACTTTCAGCACAGTGCTGCTGTCCACAGGGATGAGGAATTCTGGGAAGAGCAAGGCACTTTCCTCCACCACACATCTGTATAAATTACTAGTGGAGACTTCCTATGTCCTGGTGCTGCAGAGTACTGCAGACACAGCAGTGCATCTGTAAGTTGCCATGTTGGTAGAACACCCACAGAGGCTTGCTTGGCTCCAAAAATATCTGCTGAACGAAGCATTATTGGGGTCCCTGTCTTTGGAGGAAAGTCAAGAAGATGGACAGTAGAGAGGAATAAAGTCTGTCATGTGGATCACACAGGAATGACAGAGGTGCCCTGCTCATAAAGGTAGTTCCTGGCTCAGGTGAGTTCATCATTTGGCCACAGAGGGGCCCTGGAGGGGTCACAGGCTGTGGGTTTGACCCTTGAGCAGCCCTTTACCCAAAAAAATCTCTCTTCTTCACTCTCTGTTAGTGAGCAGTGAGATCACAAATCTCTTGGAGTCTGAAAGCTGGGGGTGGGGTGGGGTCCCTTCCAGCCCCTTAAGCCCAGGGTCACCTAACTCTGGGCAGAGAGTGCTGTTTTCATGACCTTCACAGGATGGCAACCCCATCCCAGATCTCCTGGGAACCACCTTATTTTAAATCCCTGTCTTGGATGGTCTAGGTATTGAATTTGAGTTTCTTTTCTAGCATGGTTCCAAATAAGGCTAAGAACATGAGAGAAAATGTCTTAACTCTAGCATTCTGAGAAACTGCTCTACGTATTTAGATGTTAGCATTCTGTTACTGTGACAGAATATCTGTGATAACTTATCAGGAGGAAAGGTTTATTTTTTGCTCAGTAGCTCCAGTCTTTAGTCACTCACTTGACCTTCGGGATCAGAACAGGAAGAGCATGAGAGACCTCAGTTGCTCATCTCGGGGCAGACAGGAAGCAGAGATATGGAAAAGGGCCAGGAGGGCCAAGTTCCCTCCAGGAACATGTCCCTCAGTGACCTAACTTCCTTGCCGTAGCTCTACCTTTTAAAGGTTTCACCACCTCCCAACAGCACCACATTGGTGACCAAGCCTCTGGCCCATGGGCTTTTAAAAGACATTCGACTAGAACAGGAACATTTCATAACTCTGAACTCCTGTTGCACATTTAACTTCCACAGAAGGGCACACCTCAGCATTGCCTGATTTGTGCTGATCTAATGGCCACAACAGCATAGCCAGCCAATCTGTCCTGATCTACTCTTGCATCTTTCTGTAAAGGCGCTTTGATGAAAAGGTTCTTTGTCATGGTATAGTGGAAGAAGGTGGTACACCCTGCTAATGAGAATGGAGTAGCATAAAGTATATAAGATTCAAGTAGGAAAACCTAGGTTTGAGTTCTTGCTACCAGCATGGGCTTGGAGAAATTAATGATTAAGCTTTAGAAAGTTTTCTTTTGTACAATGAGGTTAATGCCCTGAGGCAGAGGGATCACAGGGTTATTTTACCCATGAGGCAGCCACAAATCCATGACAAGAGGCCAGAAGAACTGTTGGGGTTACCTAACCCCAAAATGGCTGACAGTCGTGTCTTCCTTTGTCTCTATACTGCCCACAGGTGAGGATGGCCTGGCCTATTCCAGTGGGCTCTGGATTTCTGCCACCTCCACAGTTTACATCCTATCAAAAAGAACCCAATTCCTAGGGGCTTGGAACTGTGCCACACCTGCCTGGCTAAGTACAAGGTCCTAAGTACAAGTTCAATTCTTAGTGCCAGAAAGACAAAACAAAACAAAATTCCTGAAGTGTGAAGATCCTCAGGTACAAATTCTCAAAGATGCATATGATTATAATGTGTATAAATGTACCAATGAACTTAAAGGAAAGAAATTTTAAATTAAAAAAAAATTCCTCTTTTTCTACAACAGATTCATTTTTAAGTACGCTGCTAAAAAAAGAAAGTTTCCAAGACTTGTGGGAACAAAGTAAATTCCCCTTAAAGACGAGGACAAGTAAATGGCTTTAGGAAGCAGCCAGTGTGTGCAGAGAGCCCGTTATACTCCAGCCATTACATGTGGCCTTGTCTCAGTGCATTTCCGGGGTTAAAATAACCCCAAAGAAGTCTGAGTTTGCTAACAGGTTGTGCACCACACCCAGTCACGAAGAATTTGGAAAAAAGCTCTCATACTTTGAGAATTGCACAGCTGCTGATGTTGAAAGTTCCCATCCAAGAGTAACATTCCGGGCAGGCTGCCTTTCTTACCCATACATAGGAATTTTCCAGTACAGTAGCCCTCCTGCTAACAGACTAGCCGGCTCTGGCTGGAGCTGGACAGTGTCAGCTGGACGGTCTGTCTTCCTTGGTTTCAGTGTGATCATAATATCACGGGATGCATCTGCTGCTTTCCCTGTCTAGTGTCACCTTCCCTCTAGTGGGAAAACTTTGGTTTTCCTTTGGAGTTCTGCACCACACTTCACCACACACACACACACACAACCCGTGCTGGCCAACACTATAATACATGAGCCAAGCCGACCAGGCAGACATTGCAGGAGCCAGGACTTTGAGAGGAGAGCCTCGGGAGCACATGTAACATATCCCCGGGGCCCACAGGGCCCACCTCCTGCAGCTGGCCCCGAGGGTCCTCTCTCTCCAACAGGCTCCCAGCCTCTCTCTAATCCTGGGTGCTACTCCACAGCCTTTCTATATACTCCTTTGTTTTCAATATACTTTCTCTCTCTCTCTCTCTTTTTTTTTTTTTTTTTTTTTTTTTTTTGTTTTTGAGACAAGATCTCACTTTGTAGTTCAGGCTGGTCCTGAACTCAGCTTCTAACTCAGCAATCCTCCCACCTCTGCCTCCAGAGTGCTAGGATAACAGGCACGAGTCACCACGCTCGGCACTGTAGTATGCAGTACTGATTGCTGGTGGACGTGAGACACTATTATACTACACTCTACACTGTTATACATGGTTAATGGGGATCGAACTCTGGGAACTTGTGCTTGCAAGGCAGGTGCTGGAATCACTGAGCTAAATCTTCAGTCCTTTCAATATATTTTCAGATCTAGTTTCTGTGGTCTGATATCAAAGGCTTTTGACATACAGGTTTCTCAACCTAGCATCTTGCCTTGTTAAAGGAAAGGCCCAAAGTGCTTTGAGACTAGTGATACCCAGGTTATTTCCTTATATCTGCACAACACAGATGTACCTTTGGAGCAAGTGGGGAGACTTGCAGGGACAGGGGTTTGACTGGCAGCCATGCCATTAGCTTACTGAGTGGACACCTTTCTTCCCATTATGTGACATTATCTAGTCAAAGGAGGAGAAGGTTGGCCAAGTTTGCTTTTCTAGATGGGCTACAGGGTCACCCCAAGCAATGCCCCTTTGTGGGCTGGTGGGCCCTTGAGCCTGCTGCCAGGAACACCCTTCTCTGCAGAGGCATCAGGAAGGGAAGCTCAAGGACAGAAACTCTCCTGGGACCTTGAATAGCTGTGCATTAGTGGTGAATGAGTGCACATTGTAGCACAGCAAAAGTGCATTGGCAAGAGATCACACAGCATCTAGCCCCCAGGGCTCTGAGCCAGCACTTCCCTAGTTTGTATGTCCATAGAATCCCTTCTCCTTCTCGGTTTGGTATAGGACAGCTAGGGGAGGTGACCAGCATCGCCGTGCCTTCAGGGCAGAAGCCTGGCCAGCTGTCTGCTGGGAGGTCAGCAGGACTCCTAGTCCTGCCGCCTGGAGAGCGCTCGCCATACAGATAGGCTGCATTTACCCCACCTCGAAACAGTGAGCTCCTGGGGGAAGGAGCTCGGGGGCTGGGCTTGGATGAACAACATCACCCAATGAATTATTGCCATTAAGGCTAGGGTATTCCTTATCCAGAGTTCCTTGAACTGGAAATATTTAATTTTTTTAATATTTAGAAATACTTGCATACATATAATGAAATGTCTTGGGAATGGGCCCCTCCCAAATCCAAACATGAAATTAATTTCTGGTTCATCCTATGTACCGTGTGCACACAGCCTGAAAGTAATTTGACAAAATATTTCTAGTGTGCCTGTGTTTTGACAGTGGCCTGTCATATGGGGTCAGGTATAGAATCTTTCAGATTTTGGAGCATTTTGGATATCTGAATGCTCCACTTGTATCGGAATTATTTGTGTGGCACTAGTTGAAAAGCAGCCTGACCACTGTCACTCACAGACCCTTCCTGTGACCTCACAAGTTGCTCTCACTAGTTCCAAGGAGCGCACTGTGGCACAGCGGGCCGACTACCCTTCCTCCTGCTCTCTCATAGGCACCGCATCGCAGGAGTCTTACTCTTTCTCTATTGAAGCCACTTTCAAAAATATCCCTTGGACTCACTGATCGCCAAGAGAAGGTTCTGGGGTGAAGTCTTTCCTTCCAGGGCAATGTCCTTGGCTCACTGAAGAATCATTCCATGCCTCCCCTGGCAGAAGCTCCATAGCATGAACATGCAAACAGAGCTGGCAAGCACCGTCCTGCTCTCCCACCCACATTCCCCACTGCTGAGGACCCAACAATCAGGCCATACAGGGAACTCCCAAGCGCTAGAAGAGGTGTCCAAGGAAGACTCTCAAGGAGGATGTCAGCCTTCCAAAGTGACAAATCTGAGCAAAGGTGACACACACAGGCACATCACATCCCTTAAGGTGGTCCGTCTGGGCTCCACGAGGCTGCCTTTTACAGGCACCGCTCAGAAGCTTTGTGGATCTGACCTACGTGGGGTCTTTCCAGGAAGGCTTAAGTGGGTTGGAGGGGTGGATATACAATGTGGATTCGGTGGATTATCGTTTAAGAATTAATACTAATACTTAAGTGTCTTCTGAGTACATGCATTACTTAGAAAAGAATTGTCCTGTTTTATATGAAGAGATATCAGCTGCAACTTTGGTGAAGAGCTATTTTAATTGCTGCACCCATCTGTAGCATTTGTTCTTATCCTGACAGTTTTGTCTTGGGGTTACCCCTTGGGCCAACATGGTCAGAAGGACCCTGGCGTGGGGATGCTATCCCAGATGGGTCTCTTTTGGTTTCAAAGGCCTTTTCTCACCACACCTGATGCTCCACTGTAAAAGGGCAGAGTAGAGCCAATATTAAGCCTTCAGAATGAATTACTGAGCCAAAGTCGAGTCTTTGGTAACGTGGTAGTAGATAATATTCCCCAAGCAGCAGGTGTTACGGAGGTACAAACTATGGCCCAGAAACAGAGGTGTCCCCAATCTAATGAAAGGCATTGGGAACACGAGGGGTAGTTGTTCAGAAGGGTCTCCAATTTCAGATGCAACCTGCCAACCTGGGTAGCATCTCAGCAGGATGCCAGGGCGTGGTTCTTCTGGTAGGCTGCTGGATGGCTGGCATTGGGAGAAGCTCTACTTCCTGTTCCTCTGTCTTTGGGAACTAGCAGCTACATAGGGCAAACACTTTACCAGGAAGCTCCTCCAAAGGAAGGGTGCAGAGAGTGTGAGGGGCCCAGAAGGCAGCTCAGGGGGAGCACTGCTCACACAGGGACAACTGGAGGGCAGCTAACTGCACTAAGCCCTCTGTCCTTAGAATCCCAAGCAAAGTGCGGAGAGAAAGCTAGCACTTCACAGTGGCAGAGGGTGAGCTAAGCAGTGCAGGTATGGAAAAAGTGGCCATTAAGATAAACACCACTGATGCTTGCTTGAAAGTATTCACTTAGGATCTTCCAGCCCAAAATCCTAACTGTCCAAAGCTTCCCATGAATCTGAGACATGCTGGGCTCTGGGGAATGGGCTGGCTTACACCAGCTCCCTTGGAGCTCCAAGAGTCTGCAACAGTAAATATACACTTGTGATGGTAACCTCAGTTTGTCAGATTGACTGGATTTGGATCCACCCAAGTGATTAGGTCAAGCATAATTCTGGGTACCTCTGGCTAGATCAAGAAGGTATAACATTGGATATTACACAGGCCATTGGTTCTTTCCTCTCAGGCAGAGCTCTCTTCCTCTACTTTGTGGCTGCCCAGAATCTCACAGCTTTACTTCACCTGCCTTTCTGTCATGGTATCTCTGCTACAGAGCCAGCCACACATGGACTGAATCCCCCATAACCACGAGCCAATTCAGACTCTTTCTTCTAGTTGTACATGTTGGATATTTTGTCCCAGCAATGGACAACTGACTAAAATAGCACTTTTGGGAGATTTTTAGTCAGCTGTATGGAGATACAACTCATGCCACAATTCATCCACTTTAAAAGCCAAATCTAGAATACTTTTCTTATACCAAAAAGAAATCTTGTATCCTTTAGTTATCAACTCCTGATTCCCTACTGCCCTATTCTTTTCAGTCTTAGATACGTAGCAAACTATTTTTCATCTCTGTGGATTTGCCTATTGCAGCTATTTCATTTAATAGAATTTTGCATGTGACCTTTTGTGTCTGGTTTCTTTCATTTATCATAATTTTTAAAGGTTTATCTATGTTGTAGCATGTATCATCAGTGCTGTTTTCTTAAAGCCTGAATACAGATATGTCTCAGTTTATCCATTCTTGGGGGGGTGTGAACATTTACCATATTTCTATCTCTTAGCTATTCTAAATACAATTTTATACATCTTCATGTACATGTTACTGTATTAATATGTTTCCATTATTCTTGTGTTTATGCATTGGAATAGAATTATTAGTAAAATAACAGTGACTCAAAATATAACTTTTTAAGAAACTGCTAGACCATTTTCAAAGGTGGTCACACTGTTTAATATTTCCATTCCATGTATACTGTTTCTGATTTTCCACATTCTCAACAACACTTATCATCTGTCTTCTTGATTGGAGTTGTCCTCGTGGTTCTGACGTTGTAACCCTTTATGATTTTCATTTGGCATTCTCTGATGATTAATGACATGCAACATTGTTTCATGTGTTTATTGTACATTTGTCTATTTTCTTGGGAGAAATGTTTATTTGGGTCTTTTGTCCAATATTTAATTGGGTTATGTGTTATTTTCTTATTGAGTTGTGGTAAGCTTTTATACATTCAAGATATAAATCCCTTATCTAATATATGATTTGAAAATTTTCTCCCATTTTTGACTTTCTTTTCTTTTTCTTGATATTGTCCTTTGAAGTACAAAAATATTAAATTTTGATGACTTCCACTACATCTACTTTTTCTTTTGTTGCTACTTTTGCTTCCTATCTAATAAAGCTTTGACAAATTCAAGTCCTGCAGATTTTTACCTACACTATCTTCTGAGTCTTCTACATTTAAATATTTATAACTCATGCATTTTATTTATTTATTTATTTATTT
>PVIR01018700.1:7699-23788 GCA_004026965.1 Petromus typicus | reverse complement strand
CATAACAGTGAAAGCCTACATCCAGAAAATGGAGAAGCTCAAATAAACAATTTAATGCTGAACCTCAAGCAACTAGAAAGAGAGGAGTAAAACAAACCCAAAGCTCGCACTAGGCAAGAAATTATGAGGATCAGGGGCAGAAATTAATGCAATAGAAACCAAGAGAACAGTTCAAAAAACCAATGAATCCAAAAGTTGGTTCTTTGAGAGGATAAACAAAATTGATGGACCCTCAGCCAACCTCATTAAACAAAGGAAGGAAAAGGCCCATATCTATGCTATTTGGAATGAGAATGGAGAAATTACTACCTACCTAAAGGAAGTCCAGAGGATAATAAACACCTACTTTGAAAATTTATACTTCAATAAAATGGAAAATGTAGAAGAAATGGATAGATTTCTAGACACATATGAACTCCCAAAGCTGAATAAAGAAGATATAGAAATGTTGAATACCCCAATAATAATCTGTGAAATTGAAAATGTAATTCAAAACTTGCCAACAAAGAAAAGCCCGGGACCTGATGGTTTTACTGCTGAATTCTATAAAACTTTTAAAGAAGAGTTAGTGTCTCTACTTCTGAAACTCTTCAATGAAATTGAAAGGGAAGCAATATTCCCAAACTCATTCCTGGAAGCAACCATTACCCTGATTCCAAAAGCAGAGAAAGACCCAACCAAGAAAGAGAACCACAGGCCAATATCCCTAATTAACATCAATGCAAAAATCCTCAATAAGATCCGGGCAAACAGAATACAGAAAATTATCAAAAAGATTATACACCCTGACAAAGTTGGATTCATCCCAGGGATGCAAGGATGGTTCAACATACATAAATCAGTAAAATTACACACTATATTAACAAGTTTAAGGACAAAAATCATATGGTCATCTCAATTGATGCAGAAAAAGTGTTTGACAAAATACAATGCCCATTTATGTTCAAACCCTACAGAAGACTGGAATAGATGATCTATATCTCAAACTAATAAAAGTTATTTATGAGAAACCATCAGCCAGTATCATACTAAATGGTCAAAAATTGAAACCTTTCACACTAAGATCAGGACAAGACAAGGATGTCCTCTCTCACCACTTCTGTTCAATATAGTTCTGGAAATATTAGCTATAACAGTTAGGCAAGAGAAAGAAATAAAAGGAATAAAGATTGGAAAAGAAGAAGTTAAATTGTCATTATTTGCTGATGACATGATACTCTATCTAGAGGATCCTAAAAACTCAATTAAAAAGCTGCTGGACCTAATCGCCAATTTTAGCCGCATAGCTGGTTACAAGGTCAATGTTCAAAAATCAATAGGATTCGTGTACACAAACAGCGGACCCACTGAGATAGAAATTGGGGATTCAGTCCCTTTCACAATAGCACCCCCCAAAATAAAATATCTGGGAATCAATCTAACAAAGGAGGTAAAAGACCTCGACTCTGAAAACTATAGCACTCTGAGAAAGGAGATAGAAGATGATTTCAAAAAATGGAAAGACATACCTTGCTCCTGGGTAGGAAGAACCTATATTGTGAAAATGGCTATACTCCCAAAACTACTCTACACATTCAACGCAATCCTGATTGAAATCCCAACAGCATATTTCACAGATCTAGAGAAAAAATCCAAACTTTCATCTCGAATCACAAAAGACCTAGAACAGCAAAAGCAATTCTAAGCAACAAGGACGTGGTGGGGGGTATTACAACTCCAAACCAGAAACTTTACTATATACAGCCATCATGATAAAAAACTGCATGGTACTGGCAAAGTAACAGGCCCAAGGATCAATGGAGTAGACTAGAAGATCCAGAAACTACTCCAGATACACTGAGCCACCTCATCTTTGACAAAGGAGCCAAAAATCCTCAATGGAGGAAAGATAGCCTCTTTAACAAATGGTGCTGGCAAAACTGGGCTTTAACTTGCCAAAGACTAAAACTAGATCTAACTCTTTCACCGTGTTCCAAGCTAAAATCAAAGTGGACAAGAGACCTAAATATTAAAACAGACACTCTAAACCTACTGCAAAACAGGTTAGGTAAAACTCTTGAAGACATTGGCTTAGGGAAAGACTTCATGAACAAAACTTCTGTTGCACAAGAATTGGCTGAAAAAAATTAACAAATGGGACCTCATTCTTTTAAAAAGCTTCTGCACAGCAAAGGAAACCACCAACAGAGCAAATAGGCAACCAACAATGTGGGGAAAAATCTTTACCAGCTGTTCCTCAGATAAAGGGCTACTATCTAGAGTACATAAAGAGCTCAAAAAATCATCCCACCCAAATTTAAAGACCGAGTTCAAAAATGGGCTTCTGAAATAAACAGATATTTTTCAGAGGAAGAAGTAAGAGCAGCTAAGAAGCATATGAAGAAATGCTCAACATCATTAGTCATTTGAGAGATGCAGATGAAAATAACACTGAGATTTCATCTCACTCCACAAAGAATGGCTGCCATTTCAGATTCAACCAACAGCAAATGTTGGCGAGGCTGCGGAGAAGAAGGAACCCTTCTCTACTGTTGATGGGACTGTAGACTCGTACAACCCCTGTGGAGATCAGTTTGGAGAATCCTCAAAAAGCTAGGATTGGAGGTCCCATTTGACCTAGCCATTGCCCTGCTAGGTATATACACAAAAGAATTAAAAGACTTATATTGCAGTGACTTATGTGCACCCATGTTTATAGCAGCCCAATTTGTGATTGCTACATCTTGGAAACAACCCAAGTGTCCATCAACTAGAGACTGGATAAAAAAGCTGTGGTTCTTCTACAGGATGGAGTATTACTCTGCCATAAAAAATGATAAGTTTGAATCATTTCTACTTAAATCGACATACCTTGAGGATATCCTCATAAGTGAAATAAATAGGTCACAGATAGGTACATATCGCATCTTTTCTCTGGTATGAGAAAATGAAGATGTAAATGAGTCCTAGAATTGTATGTTATGTATTGTGAAATAGAAAATGCTCAATGTAAAATAAGGTGAAGGGGGAAAATGATGAGATTGTAACAAAAAAGTAAGGAAACAAATTTATGTATATGGAGGGGCGGTAGGCTGGGTAGGGCTATGGGAAAAAATGAGAATTAAGTTGTGTCTTATACTGGTACAAATACTCATTATGGAGTGCAATCATGATGTGTATATGTAATGTACCAATAAAGATTTAAAAAAAAAAAAAAAGAATGTGAAGCTTTGATTAAACGTGTCCTAACCTCGGTGTGGGTGGTACCACACACTCGTCAAATAACCTAGATAGAAAGCTGCTTTGCTACCTTTTTCCCTTCTCTGTTGCAGACTATTTCTCCTCTGTAGTATCCCTCTACTATGCCTACTGGCCTTGGAGCCAACCAGTTGGAATTTCTATGAAGTGTGAGCTAAAATAATTTTCCTCATTTAACTTTTTGGGTCAGGTATTTTATCTCAACAACAAGAAAAGTAACTAAAATAGATTTTGGTACCAGGAGTGAGATTATTGCTGTGACTATACCTTATCATGTAGTTTAGGAGTCACTGGAACTGACTTGTAGGGAAAAGTTGCAAAGGTTTGGAGCTGCCAGCTGGAGAAGAAGCTCCAGACTGTTTGAATTTGCACTTGATGGAAGATTCTGGTTAGAATCCAGAAGACTAAATGCTGAATAGAAATGCTACTAGTAAATAGTAGGCTCAGGATTTCTCTTGGAATAAATGTATTTTCTGTTTGGCTTAAAACCATCTATATTGTGCTTTGGCAGGGAGTGTGTCTGAATTTTGCTCATGTCCTGAAACTTAGCTTGAGAATATGTACACAGACACATACACACACACACACACACACACACACACACACACACACACACACACACACACGTTATTCTGCATTCAGTAAGTGTGTTCAGATTAATTTATATTAACTCAATGATATCTGTATATAAGTTGAAAATAGTGATACCTATATGTAAAATGTTATTTACCTATTTCACAAAGTGCATTTTGTGTATATACATTGTCAGATTCTTGGCTAAAGTGCTAAAGAGAGCTTATGGGAGGTGTAACTGCCTTTCATGAGGTGCAAGAAGTGGCCACCTCTTTACTCTCCAAAAGTGCTCTTTCTTGCATACAGAAGAAAGAGCTCATTCTCAAACCTAGAATTTAAGCTTAAAATTTGATTTTCAATCTTTCTGTTTTGTATGGTCTTTATAATATGCTCTCCTGTATAACACAGATTTTGGTTATTTCCACTGTGGGCAAGGTTTTGTATAAAATATCTTCTGGCTATATATCATTTATGATGCCCTAACTTAAGGTGATCATTAGTCAGTACAGCTAAGATCTGGATATTTAGTTGGGTACATTCTATGTATTACAAGAGGCAGATGAATTTCCATTAACTGATTAACCTAAGTTGTGTGTATATCAGACCAATTGTAACTTGAGAGTCCACTATACTTTGAAGGGGTTACATTAAAAATAATAAAACCACCTTCATGGATTTCTTGTTGAAATTTCTTTTCTTTTTCTTTTATTATTCTTTTCTTTTGGTGTGTGTGTGTGTGTGTGTGTGTGTGTGTGTTGTTTGTTTGTTTGTTTGTTTTGTGTGTGTTTTTTTTTTTTTACACAGGGTTTCATTTTGTAGTTCAGGCTGGCCCTGAGCGCTCCAAGTAGCCCAGGCATGTCTCAAACTCAGCAATCTTCCTGCCTCTGCTTCCTTAGTGGTGAGATTACAGGCATAGCCACCATGCCCAGCACTGTGGTATGTGGTATGATTGCTGGTGCGTATGAGTCACCACACCCAGCACTGTTGCCTGTGGTTACTGAGTATCGAACTAGGGATCTTGTGCTTGCAAGGCAGGTGCCAGACCCACTGAGCTAAATCCCCAGACCCTTGTTGAAATTTCTTTGTTATCTAAATGCAAACTTTTTCTTCCATGTGGATTTTATTATATTTTAGTTAATTATATATTCATTGATCATGTCAAAATATCTTGATTTTTGTAGAAAAATATATTTATTGAATATTCTCTAAAGACTAAGTGTGGCTAGAAGATGTAGTCTATTTAGATGAAATGTAATTTTTTTCCTTTTTAAATATATGAGTAAGGAAACAATAAAAATTCACATAAAATTCTGAGAAGACAGTAAATGGTGATTAAATGAATACTATGTCATATAATCATCACAAGAGTAAAGCATTGATTGGTATGAGTTCAAGTAGTTCAGTCTGCAGTTTCTGATAGAGTTATTAAAATGGTATTCCATTATCTTCGTGGACCAGTTATTTGGTTAAAGGTCAATTTATACTGCCAAATATTAGAAATTCCATTGTAATTTTTATTTGAACATTTCCCTCCCTTTTCCAGTAATATAATTCCACTCTAACCATGTGCCAGAAAACATAACAGGATTCTTTTGTGTGCCGATGGCATTTTGAGAACAACAGAACATGACACATGCAGTTAAACTGAATATCTGGACATTTGTATGATGCTGTAATGTGCTCTTTACACAAGAATTGCATGAATCTATCTTGAAGCTACTATCGAATTTGGTTTTGAAGGGAAAAAAAGAACTTAAGGATGGTGTGCATGTACACAAATAGGTGTGTGTGAGGAGGGGGTGAACACAGCTGCAGCAGTGGCAAATTTTATAAAGAAGATAGCAGTTCTAAAGACCTCTTTTGCAATAATATTGAATGGAGGAAAAACTGTCTTTTGTCTTCACATTATATGAGAGAGATGGAATTCTCTAGCTTTCATCTTGTGAGAAGCAAGCCAACTCTATGTCTCAAAATATGACCTATTCATCTTCCTAGACCAAGGAACTCTACCAAAACCCAAAAGTTTAGAAGAATGAGAGAAAATAAGAATCAAGATATATCATGTACAAGTACAAATCCTAATGGGTGATCATAACATATTCCTAAAATATACAAATAAACTCAATTTAATTTTTTTGAAAAGCAGCAAAGGAGAGTTCTTACTCTCATTATATATCCACAATGGATCACCAGAGAACCTTGCAGCCCCAAACTACTGGTATCTAGGTTGGCAGAGCAGCCATCACCTGTAACATTGCTGGTCAAAGTTGTGGAAGAGAAAACAGAAACAAAAACCTCTTGCATCTGAAGGATGCAAGGATCTTGCATCTGAAGACATCTCTGGCTTGGAAGTAACACAAGTCACCATCTATAGTTTAGGACCTCATCAAGTTTAATGAAAAAAAACCCTATCAATGCAGACCTAAAGTCTTGTATTTAGGGCCTCAAATTTACTTAGCTAGGAAGAGGCTGGGGGCAAAGGATTTTGAGGGCTCAATACAATTGGGCTGATTGTGATATAAGGCAGCCAGGGGAGCTAAACTAATTGAGTTCAGTGTGTAATAATATCAGCATAGCAAACAAGGCAATGGTCAGTAATAGTCCTACTGTACTCCCTACTCACTAGATCCATATACAAGTATCTATTCAGATTTGATATTATGCTAGAAGGGAGACATTTGTGAGACAAAATGAGTCCAGACAAAAATGAACAAAATTGTTAAGGGCCAGATAAGCTGTAATACAAGAAATTGTTGAAGAAACTAAGTCTGCTTCACCTAAGTAAGAGGAGGCACAGAGGTGATGCTCTAGCTCCCTCTAAGAACATGGAAGAGGCATTCAGCTGGGTCTTGGTACAAGGGCAGATTGGGACACACAAATGGCAGGAAGTTCATGGGAAGAGAATTCCAACTATGAAATTATGAGAACTGTCCAACACTAGCCTGGTCCTGTAGGATAAGATTACTGTCTTTTCAAGAGATTTTAATTGAACACTCTCTGTTGTCAAATAAATCCCCATCTCTTATTTTTTATTCTTACACAATTGACTATATTTCTGTTTTGTGCAGTTAGCATGCCATTTGGAGATTATCTGAGAATTTCAAGGCTGATAACTGTTTTTCTAAAAGATGTTTTTGATAAGTAACACATTTTTGAAACTCTCTTTTAATGATCACTAAAACTACATTGAAGTAATCTTGACTTGGGTTGACAATTTAGACAAGTATGAAAGTATAGTTATAATAATATCATAAAGATGACTGAATTAATCAAATTTATACACACAAAGGACTTTTCAGGGTAGAGGCTTAGAGCTAGTACCTAAAACATTAGGCTATCATTACTAATTCTCTCTTTGGCTTTTGCTTCTCTCAGTAAAGGATAATGGTAACAACTTTTAGCTTCCTGATCTCAGCTCCCTTTCATTTTCCTCTTGAGTTTCTTTGGGTTTCGTGGTCAAGTCAAGAATATCACCAATGTTTTTTTAACCTAGGACCTCACTATGTTGTCTAGGCTATCCTCCAACTCACTGGGTAGCCAAGGATGGCCTTAATTCACAGCGATCGTTTTGCTTTACCCTCCCACATGCTAAAATTACAGATGTGTGCCACCACACTCAGGAAGAAGGTTGCTCACTTTAATGACTACAAAATTCATTTACTTTATTTATCCCCAAAGTTCTACAGTGAAGTTTGCTAATAAGCTCTAGGACTTTCACTGGTTGTGTGTATAGTGAAATCCATCATATGCTTGTGACCAGGTGGGCCATTAGTTTTTGAATAGTTGCTCTTCATGCTTGTATACATTTCAGACTTTGGGATCATTAGCCAACTCAACATGTTTTTTCTTAGATTTTCCTAGCAGATGAAGGCTTGTCAATTATTACAATATGAATCTTAGATAATTCTTTGGTTCTTTACTAAGCCACAGAAAATGTCAAATAAATACAACCCAAACCTCTTTGAGGGAAACTTAGCTTTCAAAACAATGACATTTGTAAGCATTGAAATGTGCTTTTTATTGGCCCATTTATTCCTTGGCCTTAACCAAAAGAATTGTTATAGAGTGATGTCTATTGGAAGCAGTCAATTTAAAAGAAAAAAAAACTGTTAGTTTAAAATATGAAAAGTAAAAATGTATGATCATCTCATTTTTCAGAACTCTGCTTCAGTCACCAGAAAGATTCCTACACATGGATGACTGCCTTACACTCAGCTCTTTCTCATTTTTCTACTCAGGTACCAACTTGTCTTTAATTCTCATTGAGTCCAAACTGATGGTTTTGTGCCTAAGATTTGCAAGGGATTGATTATCTACCCATCCACAGGGACCTTTGAAGACGCATGATATGGAGATGCATGAGGTTTTTGGAATTTATGAATCATAACAATCAAATCTGGAAACAGTCATGTAGCACTCTTCCTGAAAGCATATCACAGAGAATTCATTTCATGGTTATAGCTTTTCTCTAGTGCCAGTTTATAATTTACTTAAAGGGGTCACGTAGTCATTGTATGAGGAAAGTTATGCTGGCAAACACTTCAGTGTTACAGGCATTTATTACCAAACTGAGCAAAACATTTCCAGAAATGTTCAGGACATTTTTCTTTAGTCCAGCCCTCACAGGGCTTGCTTCACATGACTACACCACTCGCACATTCACGAGCATTCCCTTGACTAATCGGTGTTAAAGAGATGATGAGGACATGTTTTCAAGGCTTTCTAAAGGAGGGACTGATATTTATTTGCAGATGGATTTCTTAATCTTCCTTAGCAGATCTGGCTACCACATTAGTACAACTCAATTACTTTAACATTTAGAAAGGGAGAAAATTAAAACATTTAAATTTCATCTACTAGGCTGAATTAGAGAGAAATTCAAGTAACTTCTTTCCTCTACTGCCAATGTATACCTCTGCTTTATTTTCTGTTTTTGCATTTCTATGAATATATATGTTAGGGTATTTCTTTCTATCCTTCATATCTATTCACTTCTGTCATTGTTCTTTCTTCATGTCTCTATGCTTCATTCTGGGAAATTTGTTTTATCATCAACATTTAACTATCTTTTCAGCTGTCTTTCGTCTACCAATTGTCCCCAATGTTGACTCTTTTTACTGCAAAAACTATACTTTTTAAATAAGTTTTATTTTGCCTCGCTGTCTTGTGTCATGGATGCTAATCTTTTCTTCGTCATATTTTTAGATTTAAACTTTATCTAACCCATGAAATTATGGATCAAAAGAACCATTTGAAGATTAAATAGTTACACAAGGTTTAAAATCAGAATCAGCAGTCCTCTGTTAACCCTCTCTCCATTTATGACTTTCACTTCTCAGCTTCTTTTCTCATCAGCTGGATGTTTCTGTAACTTTTCTCTGTATTTCAAAGTAACATACTTACATATTGCTATTTCTCAATTTTATGTATTCCATGTGCACTACTTTCACTTAACAGAATATGAAGAGATTTTTTCCTTTCCCTGTCTCCATAACTATAATATTTAATGTTTGGGGTTTTTTTAATATTTAATGTTTGCTATGAGGATGTAAAGATGATTTGTTCCTGCATCAGGTAGTACGTCTGTTTCCTTCATTTTACAACTTTCTATTGTCTTGGGAGTTAACAATTGCCTTTTTCTTGGTTGGTTTTTGTACCTGCTTATCCTGGTTTCACACTTAAATTCATCACCATCCATTTTCACTTCAGATGTGTAGTTATTTCATTATAACAAGTGAAGAATTTGTGATTTGTGGAGAAATTCCTTCTGTTTCGCTCTAGACTTGATTGTCCTATGCCAGTGCTGTGTAGCAGTTGTTAAATCATCTTTTTCCTGCATCTCTTGCCTTACTCTGTCTTCTATTACTTTTTTTGTGTTCCTGGGTTACATTCTCCAGTAGCCTGATATGAGGGTACAGAAAAAGGAAAATTCAAAAAATAAATATGTTTGGAAATTCTTTATTTTATTTTACAATCAGGAATAACATTCAAGATTTGAGGCAATCTCCAACATAATTTGAAGCCAATAACCATTCTCATCAGGTTCTTGGTGTTGTGTTAGGAAATTTGGGATCAGTCTCATTCTAATCTTCTGAGATCTTTTTATTTATTTATTTATTTATTTATTTATTTTTGAGACAGGGTCTCACTTTGTAGTTCAGGCTGGCCCTGAGCTCAGCCTCATACTCACATCACAGCAATCCTCCTGCCTCTGCCTCCCGAGTGCTGGGATTACAGGTGTGAGCCACCATGCCTGGCACTGTGGTATTGGTACTGATTGCTGCTGGGGTGAGTCTCCACGCCCAGTATTGTTATGTGGTTACTGGGGATCGAACCTGGGTCCTTCCACTTGCAAGACAGGCACTGGAACCACTGAGCTAAATTCTTGGCCCGAGATTTTATTTTTCTTTGCAAAAGCTTTATGACTTTTCTTAATTTGCAATACTTGGAGACTCATAATGATATAACTCTTCCCTTGGCATATTTTTAGATATTGTACTGCACACAAAATGGGCCGTGAAGGCTCATACCCATCTTAGAAATCTTCTTATGTTATTTCTTGAATAATTCCCTTCTGTCAACTTTTTGTTCTCTAGCTCCTTTTTTGTCTTGTCACCTTGTCAGATGGCTTAGGTTATTTTTTCCTTTATTACTCTCTTCATTTTTCTTCTTCTTAACTCTCTTAACATTATTTTATTTTATTTTTTGCAGTACTTGGGATCAAAGTCAGGACCTTACACTTGTGAGGCAGGTGAGGTGCCACTGAGCTAAATCCCCAACCCTTAGTTTGTCTTCTAACTCTGCTGAAATCATTAGTTCTACTATTTAACTTTCAGAGCCTCTTTTTATCTATTTTTAAATGAAATTTTCCTTTTATAAACTTTCTTTCTTGTTTTGCATTTGTAATATCTTTCCATAAATCTCTGAGGTGATTAACATAGAGGTATTTTTAAAGTTTTCTGCCCTCTGTGTTATCTGTTTTGCAAATATTCCTTATCTGTTGTTTTGTTGTTGGTGTGCTTTGTTCAGGTGAAACACTTTCTTCTCTGTTTTGGTGTATCTGACTATCCCCACTCCTAGATTACTGAGGGGCATCAGAAGGTAGCTTGGAAGATCTGCAGAGATGGAATACGCTTGCCACAGTGTGCTTCATTGTAGATGAGTAAGCAAGTGTCTGGCCAGTTTTTTCTAATACTTTTCCCTTGATCCTTAGTACCATGAGAATCTTAATGATCCTTCTCCTTTGGGGTGCTAAATTGTTCCAAAGAAGAGTTTTCTAATCTCTTCCTCTTCAAATTAATAATAAAACTTTTGGGGCTGGGGATTTATCTCAGTGGTTCCAGTGCCTGCTTTGCAAGTGCAAGGGTCTGGGTTTGATCCCCAGTAACCATGTACAACAATGCTGGGCATGGTGACTCACCCCCACCAGCAATCAGTTCCACATACCACAGTGTGGGGCGTGCTGATCCATGCCTGTAATCCCAGCACTTGGGAGGCAGAGGCAGGAGGACTGCTGAGAGTTCTAGGCTCTCCTGGGCTTCATAGTGAGCTCAGGTCCAACCTGAACTATAAATCAAGACCTTGTTTCAAAAAAAAAATAGTAGAACTATTCAGTATGGTATCGCTACATTTCTTTGTGTCTGATGTTTCTGTGAATAATAATTCTTCAGTTTTAGTCTATAAAAATCTGTCCACATGTGAGGGACAGAGAGTGTCTTGATCTTCCCTAGGAAAGGGATCTTGTCAGGAATACAGCTGCTTTTTGCACAGGTATGTTACCAGTCCCTTCGGTGTTTGAAGGTTCCCCCGTCTCTGGTTTCTGACTCTCCTGGGGCCCACTGCTTAAATCTGCTTCCTTATCCTTCCACCCAGAGCCTGCCACTTGTCTAAGGCTAACTTTTTCTCTGTCCACTGTTTCTCAACTTTCCAGTGTCCTAAATTTTCTATGCAAAGTCTTTGCTATCCTCTCTTCTATTTTCCTTATATATTTGTAAATATTAAACATTTTAATATTTGTGAGGGCATAGAGGAAATATAAAATCATATATTCAACCTATAATTTAAAATCACAACTAATTCATTTCTTTATTTTAAATAACTGAGTATATATTTATTTTCAGGTTGCCCCACTAACTCTTCCTCTTTAGGTACCAAGTTGACTTTTACTTTATTCTCTGCCTTGTATGGCAGTTAACTTTCTCTTTGTTAATATAGTATTATGACCTTCTGTGGCTTTAGTCTTTCTCACCCATTCATACAGGTCACCCTGCCTTTTCTATCCCTTCCCTTTGCTTGCAGTGAATGTTACTTAGGCTCTTCATCTCTACTCTGGTACTTATTCTGTCTCCTGAAGAAGTCTGTGTTCTGTGTTGGAACTGTGACTTTCAGGACATCGTGGTCACTAGAGAAAAGGACATGAATCTCTCTCTACCTTTTCTCCTGTTTTGTTTGTTTGTTTGTTTGTTTGTTTTTTGTATCAGGAATTGAACTCTTGACTTTGCACTTGTGAGGAAGGTGCCAGAAACACTGAACTAAAACCCTGGCCTCCTTTTTCCTCTCTCCTTTCAGCTCTCCTTTCCAGGGTCTTTCTTTATCTATAGACTCCTTGGTCTTCTGCTGACATCTATGCTGGTTTGGAGAATAGCTACAAGTAAGAATTGTGACTGCAAAGTCAAATGCACCCTGTCAGATCCAGCGCCGGACTGTGCACTCTGAACATGCTCACCAATTACATGTCAGTGTCAAAAGTCTAGTGTTCTTTGAAGACCTCAAAGATCTCTCATATGTGTTTACATGTATGAGTGTGTGTGTATGTCTGTGTAAATGGATATAACATCCTTTGTACATGTAGAGGGATTTTAAAATGTCTTGTTTTTTCCCTTTAGATCTAAATACAAAGAAAAGAGATGGTACGGGAAAATATTTTATAACTGCTTTTGTACTTAGTACCAATTAAGAAAATATTCTGAATACAAATTTAAGTGATAAACCTGAAGATAGTTTTTAATATTCAGGAATCAGAGTAGAAAGAAATGGAGGAAAAGTTACAGGTGATTGCTGTGTTGAGTTAATAGATATGCACTTGGACTAAGAACCAACATCTAATAAATGCTTAAAACATGGTATTATTTTTCTATCTATATTCTATTGACACTTTTTATTATCACCAGGCTTTGATCATCTTCCTGTGAAATTTCACTGTCCTTGTTTTGTGTCACTTAGTTTGAGACTTATTCACTGTTCCATTGTGCTACCAAATCACTTTGTGTGTGGTAGACAGGTTTTCTCAGCTGTGACACAGTCTTTGTGGGCTGAGACCACATGGAGTCATGTCATTGTTTCCTAGTTTTCATGACTCGCAGGGCAATAATGAACTCGAGGTGGGCTTCAGCTTGTGCTTCTCAGGTAATTAGGCAAAAGCTCACTTTAGAAGTTAGGAAATGCTCCTCCGGAGACCTGTGATTAGCCTACTGAGGGAGAATGTAGCAACAGCTCTGTATTTTTCAGCCCTTGTTGCTGTCAGGAACATTTGATATTTTTACTATTTTAGCAATCATCCTCGGATTTTATGAATTCTTGATTTATAAGTTTTATGATTGTACCTGACAGAATCTGCCCAGAAGTAAATACACTGCAAGGAAATGTAAAAACTTGTGGTTCTTGACCTTCCTGTTACCTCTAGGGGCTGTAAAAAAGACAGGAAAGATTTTGTAATTTTGGTCATTTATGAAAGTGCAAAATTCTCAGCCATATTGTTCTTTTGGGCCTCGTTTTATATTTTATGCCACAGTCTAAAGTTACAAGTTTTTCCCCTTCTCTTTGTTTCCCTTCCCTTTCTACACTGCTTTCTGGCACCCTTGGAAGATCTGATCTCTTCAAGGTCCTCCTGTTTTCTCAGGAAAGTACTTCGTGCCTGTGGCTTACCTAGAAGGCAGTGCACTGACCTTCGTCCTGTTCAAATTAGCCACCAGGTGCTTTCTCTTCTAAGAGGTGGCCCAAAACTGCCTTGCTGAGATGACCACTTGTGAACACAGTAATTCTCAGAGGTATAAATTCATATCCTGTTCTCACTGTGTGTTTTATTAACTGTTAGAGTTATTCTGCTGCCAGGCCTTGGCTGGGACTCGATGCCCAGTGTGAACAACTATCTTTAAAGGCTTATGAACAGGGTCATAAACACTATGCTAGTGCAAACACACACTTTTAGTATTTCCACTGCTCTGCCTTCTCTCACTCACCTTCCATGACTGTGTGGCTCCAAGTAAGTGCATGATAAGTTTGCATCCTATCTTTTTGATTACATGAGGATTCATTCTTTTGTTTAAATTTCATTTTTTCATGATCAAGTTACTTTGTAGCATTCTGTCTTCAGACAACATGAAACCCTCCTTGTGTCCTAAGGTTTTTTACCCTTTTTCTTAACTAGGGCCAAAAGCAATAAACGTGGGTTATGATATAAGAACCAGAAAATTCAGCCATTGCTTTAATATGTGTAAGGAGAAGTCTAACTGCACCAGAGACCTGCATGGGCATAATAACGACCCATAGTTCCCTTTAGCTCAGTGGTAAACTCTAGATTTAATTCTCAGGTATCTCACATATTAAATATTAACTTTACATCAAAAAAGTAAAAATAAGTTAGGTGACTCACTCTTGGTTTTTCCTCTTATTGAAGATGAAGACTAGTGATAATTGGAAACAGATTATTCCCACTAGTTCAAGTCAAGAACACTATCCAGATGGATCTAGGGGAGGAACAGTATTGTACAAGGGTTGATGATGATTGACTTTTCATTAAAAATATAAAGTGATCTATGGTGGATGTCGTTCAGAAAGCCTTCAAGTATTACACATACCTGGTCAGGGGTTGAATTCAGTTCAAGCTGATGGATGTACATTCAGTCCTTTGAACATGCCAGACATTCTGTTATGGGATGCAGTAAGAATGCTGATGGCAAGAGTTATAATTGATAGAGTTGTTCTATAACAATATATGGCAGGGCTGGGGATGGAGCTCTGCAGTGCACACACCTGCCTGGCAAGTGCAAGATATTGAGTGTGATCCCTCGTACCAGAAAAATAAGATGTGACAATGAAACAGCCGGGAATTTTTTTGCGCACATTATAGATTGTCTTTGCACTCAGCTGGTGGCTTCTCTTGCCATGCAGAGCTTTTTAATAGGAAGAGATCCCAACTGTTGATTATTTCTGCTGGCTCCCATGCTGCTGAGGTTTTACTCATAAAGTCTTTCTCTAAGCCTATGTCTCCAAGAGTTCTACCCAATCTGTTTTCCAGCAGTTTAGTGTTTTTGATTTAATATTTGGATCTCTACTCCACTTTGATTTTAGTTTACTGCATGGTGAAAGAGTGTTAGGTCTAGCTTTAGTCTTTGGCAGGTTGAAAACCAGTTTTTCCAGCACCATTTATTAAACAGGCTGCTTTTCCTCCACTGAGGATGTTTGGTTCTTTGTCAAAGATGAAGTGGCTTAGTATATCTGGAGTTGTTTCTGGATCTTCTAATCTGTTCCTTTGATCCTCTGGTCTGTTTCTTTGCCAGTGCCATGCTGTTTTTATCATAGTGGCTTTGTAGTATAATTTTAAATTGGGAATTGTGATACCCCCTGCTTTATCTAGTAGGAAAAACTGAAGGTATAAATGAGCTCCAAATGTATGATAGGTATTGTGAAATAGAAAAAAAAATGTTCAAAAGGAGAAAGGAAAAGGGGGAGTAGCGGGCAGTAAGGAAGGGAAAGAAAAAATTTGATGATAAAAAAAGAAAACAAAGCTAATGTGTACAGGGTGTGGGGGATTATAGGGAGGACAGAGAAATGGGAAAAGTGAGAATCAAGATGTGCCATGTATTGGTACAAATTCTCAATGTCAAATGTGATAATAATGTATATATAAAATATACCAATAAAATCAATTAAAAATATATGACAAGGCCGGGGATTTAGTTCAGTGGTTCTGGCGTCTGCCTGACAAGTGCAAGGTCCTGAGTTCAATCCCCAGTAACCACATACCACAATGCTAGGACATGGTGGCTCACACCTGTAATCTCAGCTCTCAGGAGAGGCAGAGGATTGCTGTGAGTTTAAGGCTTACCTGGGCTACATAGTGAGCTCAGAACCAGCCTGAACTACAAAGTGACACCCCGTCTCAAAAAAAACCAACAACAACAACAACAAAAAAAAACCAGGGTGCATATGATATATATATATATATATATATATATATATATATATATATATATACACACACACACACACACACACACA